>VZSV01000035.1:4843976-4860252 GCA_013398735.1 Nothocercus julius | reverse complement strand
TTGTGTCATCTTCACTCTTCGTGAAAGTATTGGCCTGAACTGGGTCCTTTCCAAGTGTGTTGTCAATACCATTTATGGAATTAATTAGCTTTTGGCGTTATCTGTGCTAATTATAGCCTTGTTAAAATGCAAACCCAAACAACCTGCTCCCCCAGATCATAAAAGTTTTATTAGACCTATCAAGTTTTAAAAAAAGCACTAATTCAGCTGTCACACTCTTACATATCAGACAGAAAAATGTGTTACTAAGATATCTAGAAGTGAGATAACACCTTGATAAGTTTTAAATGTTAAAGGGGAGCTGGCTGGACTTTGCCAGGGCCTCTGAGTAGAAGCCTTCCAAAATTCCTAATATCACTAAAATATAAAGGTCAGCTGATGAAAATGGGATTTATTTATTTATATTTAAAAAAACATGGAAAGATATTTGAGGCATTTTTCTAAATACGGAATCTAGTTTTAGTTTTATTCCTCCCACTTTTTCTTCCTCCCTCTCCTCCCTTCTCTTTCTTTTGTTTTTTTTCTTTCTATATGTAAAAACAAAAAGGCAATAAAAGATGGAAATGGACTTCCACAGTCAGGAATTTATTAAAAACTTGAAAAAAAAAAAACCCTCATAGGGAAAATTTTATTTTCAGAAAGAGCAACTTTTTTTTTTTTTTTTTTTTTTAATAGTTTTAGCAGAGAAAGAGCTATTTGTAATTGTGTATTTATATGCTAGGCCAAGATATCTGATTGAATCTATTATGTTCCAGACTGACTTGTTCATACCATTTTATGGCCCTCTGTCAGTAAACCACACAGGGTTGAATGTTTTTTGTCCTATGATTGTGCTGAGTATTTGGATTGGTTAGAACAGGCACAACTCTGCTGGAACGCTCAAAGAGCCGTTGCTCAATGTGCTTTGCCCCATTGACTCAAGTAATAAATAGAACTGTTGGAAAAGCTTATTTTCTGGTTCGCTAACCAAATCAAAATAAAATAAAGCCTACAAAATAATTTGAGGCTCGCTAAAAATGGAAATCTTCTCATTTCTTCTGCAAAATAGAAGACAACCACAAGCAAATGGAGACAGGATGGGGGTAATTAGAATGTTTCGTTTGACTTAAGGCAATAAGCTTGGATTTCACTCTGTAGGTTTTTTTTTTTTCTTTTTTTCACCTTTATAAAATAAGCATAGCAAAATTTCAAAAGAAAGCATTGCTTGAAATAAAAAAAAACTTATTCAAGATTCTGTACTTAAAGTAAAATGAAAACTCTTCAACTTATTCTAAGTTCATAAATAAGAGTTTGATCTAAAAGCATACATTTCAAGAAATAAACCGCCTGAGAAAAACGTCCCTTCTCTACTTCCAGGAGGAGAGAAAGATTAGTGAGTATTTCCTCGCAGGGCTGTCACTTGGTTATATGATGACCTGGCATGAGAACTAAGAAGCTTTGCATTAACAAAGGGAAACTAGATATTACAGCTAGGTATGTTTTACTTTTACGTTGCTTCTGATTTTGTTTTTGTTTTGTTTGTTTGTCAAGATTTATCACAATCCTCAGCATTTGTAGCTTATTAGAGCCTGAGATTCTAATCATTTTAACTTACTGATTACTGGAAAGTGCAGAAGGTTTCTGCGCTGCAGAAAGAGCAGCCTGAAATGAACAGGTAAGTGGTGTACGGAGGTGAAAGACCTGCATTTTGGTTTCTTGGAAACCAATCTGAAAGGAGATAGCCAAGATTCCTTTCCTCCTGTTTCCAGGCAGGAGGCTGCAATATATCTTATACTAAATGACTTGTCTAGATGATAAAAGCATCCTTTTTTTTTTTTTTTTTTTCTGCCCCTCAGAACTGAACTTCGATTTCTAGTTTCTTTTTTGAAAAGTTGTTTCTTCCTTAAAATACTACTACTGTCAAGAACTGTTATTTGCCTGGTCTGGCTAGAGTTACTGACTGTCATATTATGCCAGAGAGAAAGAAAGGGGTTTTTTGACTTGCTGTAAAAAGAGTGACCGTGTCCATTTCTAAAATCATACTATTATCAGTCTGTTAATTATAGAATTAATTTTATTATCCTGACTATTTCTCTTGTTGCACCTTACCCAAAGGTAGCTTTAGCTTCCTTGAAATTAGTAGGTAATTCAAGGCTGAGGATTTGTCAGTAGATGCTCTACTGAAGATCTTTAAAAAGCCTTCCATAGCTTGAAAGAGAGGTGAGTTAATCTATTTAGGAAGAAAACAAGAAAAAAGGAAAAAACAAAACAGGCTCTTTCACATATGTATGTTGTGCATACTTACCAATGTATTCTGTTAAATAATGAAATAACAAGAAAAGAGTTTAAATACTAATATATTTTTATGTAACTTTATTTTCCACTATCATGTCAATTTATACAGTGTTACTCTGATTACAAACAGTGATAGACCAAATTATGATTTTATAGCCTTTATATATGTATAAATATTGATGCCATCTTATCTTGAGGCTTTCAGGTATCTTAGTGGGCTATATATCACTTCCTAAGTATTTCTATTTTCTGCCAAGCTCGTAATAAAAAGTCTCTGTCCACTGGATGAAGCAAGTCTGCTCCTTCTGTTGATGCAACACTGACAGCTCAACTGCTGGCTAGTGTAGTGTTAAGGAAGAGGGAAAACAGGATCTTTAGTGGATCCAGGTTTATTTTTTTGGCTTTGTAAACTGTGGTTTTCAGAACCTATTAGCATCAAATAAAAATCAAAAGCATCATATTGCAAAACTAACAAAAATAATAGCTGTGAAAGCAGCATGCAGCTAGAACTGGTCCATTTTCTTGGCCATTCTACATAAAATCTCCCCAGCCAGTTACTTTACCCACTCTGCTGTTTTATTTAGATCCTTGTGTAGCCGAAATTACATGGTCCTCATGATTCTATTTTGCTATGTAATGCACGGTAACCTATCCATTAAACTCCATCCAAAAGCATATTCCATCCAGATAATCTGCATGTATTTGTGCATGTTTAGGCATTTTTGCTAGTCACTTCTGACAGCCCATAATGTATCTGGCAGTGGAGATTCTGATTTTTGATCATTCATTTGTGGATAAATGTTTGCCTACAGGCTTAAGCAGAGTCTTTCAGATGCAAATAGTCTTTGGAAAGTTGTACGAGAGAAGAGAACGTGTTTTTAGTTCATTTATTAAGAAGGGAGATTTGATTAATACCTTGGAGAACAACAAAAAAAGAAATGGAAGTTTGCTTCTGAATGTCTATCTGTTTAAGGGAAGGCAGCTAAGAGAGGCCATACTTCTGCCTTCAGGCCAAGCTGCTGTCCTTTTTGGGAGAGAGCTGAACATCTGTGACAATGAAGTATGTTCTCAAAATACCATAATTCGTCCTGGAATATGTGTTCACACTATACCCAGGTTAAAACTGCGTGGAATCCTCCCCACATCATTCAGGGCTTGATGATGACTAAAAGTGAGACTCTGAGAGAGTTAGGGTAGGCAGGAACAAAAAGTAGGGAGGATACATATGGATCTTTCAAACTCCCTCTTTGTGCCTTGGAGAGGAGCTAAACAGTAAATTGCTTCAGTGATCCTCCCCCTGCAATGCTGTAAAGCCCAAGCTCTTCAAAAAGAGTGGGTGAGGAAGGAAGAGCCTTGGACTCGAGACCGTTGTCTGCCTAACTCTTATTGCCTCCTGCATTATTTAGTCCTGTCCTTGCAGGCACATTCTCTCTTTGTAGTATGGGGCCAAGGTCGAGGTACTTCTGTTGGATTCACTATAGGCACATGCTAATCTTGTTTCCCAGGGCTAATGAATATCTGAATGGGTGATTTAAGCCGAAGTGCGGCCGTGGTTGTTGCCTTGTCCCAGGTCGCTGAGGAGGCATTGCTATTGTTCGTATTCATTAGAAGTTTCCTGCTTTGAAATGTGTTTGAAGTAGTTGAAACTACAGGTTCAGCTAATGTTGTACTAGTGCCAGGTAGGCTTGCTGCATGACTTTTCTCCACCATCGTTTCTCCATTACAGTTAATGCAGTCCATCTTACTGAAACCAAAATCTATTGCCAGTGCACCTCTTAAATTATTCTCAAGCTGCCAGCTGTGCCATTTGACTTTGATCCTTTCTTTCATGGTAATTGTCATGCTGAAATGTAAAACTAAAATATATACTGGACCCAAATGCCACCTTTTCAAACTTTAGGAGGATATTCATCTTCATAAGATTTCTGCGGATTCTATATTCTATTAAGTCTTCTCTATGTGCTATTGCTGCCATCAAGTGTAATTATATAATTATGCATGTGTTCATGTACAATAACTTTTAAGGAATGCCAGCTCTCTGGAGTTCATTCTCATCCAGCTTTTTCATACTGCTTAACCTAAAAATAAAGCTTAGTATTACATGAAACACCTCGCAGTATTACTTTAATGGGAGCTAAAAATTGAAAAGTTCTGGTTGAACATGCTTACTTTGAAGTATGATGCTGAATAGAAGAATAGATTGCCTTGCTATTAAATTAAACTTGGCAGTTTATTTACATCTTTTCCTGTTTTGCTTCACTTTTATTAGTGAGATAATGATGACTTTACATTTTGAAAAATGCTAAATAAATCCATCCATTAGTGAAAACAATTAAATTCCCCTTGCTAGTGTTACTACAGCTTTGAAATATACATCTGATGAATGAGGTTAAAAAATACACAAACAAAACAGTACTTTCCAAATATAAAAAATATTTTTATTCCTACTTCAAAATATTTATAAGGAAAGCTATGTTCTTAACTGACTGCTTTAGGAATCTATTTCCTAATGTTTGAGTCATTTTGATCTGTACTGTATTAAAGTGGTCGTGAAGCACCTTGTGGTCCATTCTTTCTACAGTGGCAAGTCAGTACAGCCAGTACTTTAATGTGTTAATACAAGACATTTAATCAGTATAATCCCTCCTTTCAGCATGCTGTTTAAGAATGAATGTTTCTCTTCTTACTTTTGAAGACTAATTAGCTAGTATCTACATAATCGTGTTGTTCTGCAAGGTACAGGAAAACCCCAGGACAAGGTCCAGCTCCAAGGGTCCTACAATGTGTAAGATAAAAAGCAGCAGGTGACAGTGGGCAAATGGGATAAATTGAAATGAAACCGGATAACAGCAAAATAGACAGTGGTTTTAAGTCACCACCACCACTGCCAACCTTTTTTAGGTTGATCTAATAATCCTACAAAAAAAAACAAAACAAAACAAAAAAAACCCCAGCATTTTGATTTCATTATAGAAGACCTTTCCGATTTGGGGTACCAGTGTGGATTATTACAATAAGCTTCTACAAGGTGCAAGGGGCTTTGAAGTAGAAATCACAAAGTATTTCTATGAAAATTTCGTAGGTGGTTGATGGGAAGCTAAGGTTGAGGCCCCAGGTAGAAGTTAGCTTCTAAACAGTGGAAAAGAGGGATAACTGCAGCTGAGAAAGAGACTGGAAAGGTCTGTAAAAGATTGAAAAATTGCTTAACTCTGAATTGTACATAGAGCTAATTGTATGTGTAAAGGAATGACTTTGCCAAAGGGAGAGTTTAAGACATAAGGAAGGCTTGGCAGAGAGTGCTGGTATGGATATGAGAAGACAAGGGCAAGGAAATTGTTCAGGAAGAATCTGTGTGTGTGGACGTGGGGTTCCCAAGGGAGATGTGATTCAAAGATAGTGGACAAATAGTGATGATATCTGGAATTACAGGGAAAGAAGGTGGCAAAATTTAGTAGGTGACAGAGAAAATAGATCATTTCAACTATATTTAATGTAAGATGACAGCTAATCACCATAATATCAGGTAGGTGGCAATTTAATATGGAGCAGATTGGAAAATCTGCATAGAGATAGTAGGATTTGTGTTGAGATATAATATCATTCAAAGGAATCTAAAATCAGAACAAGGATAGAGCCTGCACAAAAACATGGTATACCTATCAAGCTAGTTTATGTAGGAAGTTATTTACGGCACAAAATAGGCTTTAGTTATGTAAGATCTACACAGCAGATCTTTTGTGTGAAAATTTTTTTCTTTAAAGAAAAATCAAATATGCAGCAGATGTAAATAGATTCAGATGCAATAGATTCATCAGATGCAAATAGATTGCCAGGTTCAGTATAGTGAGACTTACTTTCTTGTGTAGCACATAGTAAACTCAATGGAGTTCTCATGTGCTCTGTAAGAGGCAGTCCATGGTTCACGATCATGCCCCAGTAGATTGCACTAATACTGCAAACAGACCTTACTCTTGTGAGACAGTATTGACTAAGGGTTTTTGGTTTATTTTTTTTTGTGCATGTATGTGTGAAACAGGCGTTCTTCAGTCACCATAATGTCTTCTGTAAAAGCAGAAATAAATTGAGGTAGCTCTGAGAATGCATTAAATGATGTTTGTGGCAAATCAGCAGCTGGATGCTAGCAGCTGCTAGTAGATAGCAGGATGCTAAACAAGAATTAAATCTTTCTTTGGCATTAGATATCCTGGCTGCTATACAAGAATGTACAGGTATTTGCCTTTAATCTGTGAAAACTTAATTCTTTATCTCTCTTCATATAAAACAATATCCTCTGAAATGAATCTTAGGGTGTGTACAAGAATTTCTGGAAAGAGCAAATAGCATAAAAGATTTGAGAGGAGGAGAATAGGAACAATAAGGAAAGGTTACGGGACAGATTTTAAAATAATGGAATTGTTAATGAGATATAAGAACCCCAGAATACTTTCTGGTGGTAAGAAGTGAGGAAAAAGAAAAATAAAAGAATTGTGTGGAAGGACATGGTAGAAGGAACAGAAGGAGAAGATAAAGCAACCTGGTTTATCAGGCAAATGGGAAAATGTCTATGAAAAAAAAAAAGCAAAATATTGCTAAGTGACATTGCTATGACTTGTTTTTAGGAATCAAATGTTAGTAACTATTCACAGGATTGTTCTGTAGTTCCTGTAATATGTGAAAACAGTGGTAAAATTAAAGATTGATGAAAACTCAGTCAGCACAAGAACTATTTCAGCAGTTTCTAAAACACAAGTTTGGTGCAATTTTGAAAAAGTAAAGATCATTCTGAAGTGAAAATCTGAGCTGGTAGGGTTTTCCTAAAGGAGAGAGAATAAAGACATATAGGTGAACAGTGGGAGAATGGTACATATTCTCTACTAAGGATGTTTTTAATTTTTAATAACTCTTACATAGTGCATAATTTGGAAGTATTCCTGAAGGTCTGCTATGTTTGAGAGGATGGTTTTAAAGTTTCAGCATTGAGAAATGAAGAGATGGTGTTATCCTTTGCATTAATTTAATGTACACATACATTTTCAGAAGTAGAATAAGCTATAAATCAACTTGCATTTAAATAGTTCATTACAGAAGCCAGCTGAAATGATCAGCTTCTTGAAAAGCAATGCAGCAGATACAGGCATTATTACACCATTTATTGTGAAGCATTTCTTGTGATGTTACTGTTTAAAGTAGCTATAGTAGTTACTTTGCGTATTAGTAGAAAACTTAACTTGGAAATGTGTGCATTTGACAGTGATCTGTTTTAAGGAAAGAAGAATATTGTTTGACTGCTAGCAAGAAGTGTGAATATTGTGGTTGGCTACTGCACTGAAACTTGCAGGCAGGTAATATATGGAAAGCAAATGAATTGCTACTGTGTAAGCCTAAAACTGTAGATGCAAAAGCTAAAATAATATTTACCTATATATAGTATAATGAATCTTTATTGGCAACTGGTATTCATAGACTATTTGAAAGGTGGTATTGGCCAGACACAAGTTATTTGGCGGAGATCTTGCCTAGTGTATATTTGCAGAGCCTGTCTGCATAAGGATGCTGGCAGGTTTACCCTGATTTCTATTCCAGGTGACAAATTTCTATCCAAGCATATGAGTGATCAAATATTTTCCACTGGAATCTGGGCACTGTAAAATTTCTGAAGCTGAATAGAAAAATTGCAGAATTTGCTTAAACTATAATAGCCTCTGCATACCAGCATGACAGCAAAGTATTTCCACTTGGACAACATCAGGGCGAACTGCAGAGAACTGAGCTAAACATTTTTCTGGAAGACTGATGGTGTTTCGTTGCCACTTGTCAATGGCATCTTCCCTTAACCTAGAAGTTGCGATCACCTTCTATTCTTTCCATTAATTCCTCAGTGAAAGTTGAGCAGCAGCAGTGAAAAGCACTGGTGCACTAACTTTTTCAACCAAAGCAAGGAACTCAGTCCAAACCAGATGAAAACTATAGCATAACCGCATTAGCTTATTTTTTTCCTGTGCAAAGCCAATTAAGAAATAGAACAGTTTCCACTAGTTTATTTATCTTTCCTGGAGCAATTACAATTGCTAAACTTTCCTAAACTATACAAATGTGGAGTCTCCCCTTGTGACAGGTTGTTTAAATTTATAACTAAAGCTAGCATTTCCATCTCCAATAAAAGCCAAACAGACATTTAATTATGGTGCGTGACATTTCTGACTAAAATAGAGCCAACAGAGCCTGTCAGACAGCCCTCATTGTTCATGAATTTTGAACAAATTGGGGATCTGTGAATTTATAGCCAGGTTTTTCTCTACTATTGTTTGAAATAGCACACATGGAAAACACGCCATGGGTGTGTTGTAATTCAGCTTTAATGATGTAACACTTGGTTTCAGTCAATTGTTGGAGGATTGCAGTAACACTGGTTTAGTGCTTCAGACATTGCATGTTCCCTAGCAATTATAGTCCAGCTTTCAATAATGGCAGTTGGCGGGATATCCACAAGTGAAGTCATAGCAATTTTGAAAAAGAGCTAATAAAAATACACCTGCCTTGTAGTGGAAAACGAGCCTTTAATATCTTCGCTTTGAAGTTGAGTGAAGCCCGCAGCATTAACTAACAGATACCAGTATTATGATGCAGTAATCCACTCCCCCAGGGGAAGTCAGGGGATTGAAGTATGAAAGGCTGCTATTTTCTGGTCACATATTTTTTAGTCACCATAACATCATGAGGGAAGAATGGGAATAACGAGGTGATAATAAAAACTGGAAGGGGTGTTAGCTGTAAAGTTAGGAATATGCAAAGCCATCACCAACCGTAATTCAGTGATGCTACAATTTAAATGAAATATAATGTCAGCTGTTAGTTTTAATACAATTCCTTATTTGAATACATTCACATCCACTTTTGCTAGAACAATATATGCAATATTAAAACAACATTTAGTAAAAAGAATATGAAATATATTTTCACACAACTTCTCAGCTTTCTATTCTGTTTCTATTCTGGATCAGTTTAGCTTTTAACAACATTTTTCACAGCCACTGAATATTTGAAGCCGTTAAGAATCCGCAGAGGGTTTTCTTCACTGAAAGATCTGGGGTGGGGTCCTTTCATCCTTTTGTTAGATTCTCTTTTATATTCTCTCCTGATATGCTTCTTTTGACTTTTTTTTTTTTTTTTCTTTTTAGGAAGCATGTGCAGTTATGTCCTTGTGGCAGATACACTTAGGTTGTGTGTCTTTTGGGGGCAGTCAGCAATGCGGTAGCTATATGTTGGGATGTTTGGAGGAAGTGTGACAAAATATACTTTCAGTAAAAAATGGTTGGAGATGTCCAACTTTATTTCTTTTTAACTACTACTAAAATGAGATAAGACACTTAGAAGCTTCATTCCTGCCCATTGCTAAATTAATGACTGTTTAGGTAAATTATGGGATCTTCCTTTGTTGTAATTCAGCTGAAAAAAAAAGTGCATACAAGATGTCCACATTATAGCGTGTTTGTTAGATATGATCCTTGTGTTTGTAAAGAGCTCCTAGAATTACACTATGAAAGACTGTAAGCAACTGGAAATTATAATATAATACGAAGCACAGTTGCCTATGGTCTTAGATTCACCGTTGTTCAGTGTGACATATTATGCAGCTATTTTGCAATCACTGCTCTTGCAATTAAGATCCAGGCTGTGGAAAAATCAGGCTGAGGTATGTCCAAGTTGCCTCATGTCTTTAGCATATTTGAAAGGTACCAGAAAATACAGTGGAGAAAAATAACTGGTGTGTTCTAAACACAACAGGATTAACCTGTAAGTTAGCAAAGCTACTTCCATATTAATCCCTAGACATAATTTAAGAGGGGGAGTGGAAATCTAAAACATTTTGATCCGTAATTTGTTGAAAACTCAAAGGCAGCCCAGAAATCTGTAGTGTAGGCAGTTAGACCTACAGTCTCAGCGACTTTGGAGGCCGTTTTTCTTAAAACAGCCTAAACTGAATTATGTACCTTTGGTCCTTGCTGGAGGGGATGCTGCTCCTCTCAGCCTCATCCTCACTCCCTCCAGCCACCATCGGAGCATCCCCGCGCCAGGGAGGCGGAAGACAAAGGGCGCTTTACCCCATGCTGGCCCGATCAAACACCCTTCCCTGCTAACACAGGAAGGAACATTCATCAAAGGCATATCACTTGCGCATGATCCTACAAAGACATGCACACATGCTTAACTTCACATTAATGACACTATTTAGGTGCATGAAGTTAAGCATGTGTTTTAAATCTTTGCTGGATTGTAGTCTGTATTTTCCTTTCCACTAACCTGATTCTTTACACAGGGCAGTTACCTTAGTGGTCTGAAATGCTGAGAATTCTTGCTGTCTATGGAGAAGATTTTATATGTCTGAATTCATTCATTGATCTTCCATAGTCATTTCAGTATGTCTGTGTTTTCTATTTTTGTTTAGGGTTAATAGCATGTTTTTATGAATGACAAATACCTTGCACAGACTTGCTCCGTTTTTCAGAAGAAGTATTTACATTATTACGTTTCAAATAAAATTCCAAATAATTCTTTTATTAAAAAACCCTACTAACAATGATAAAAACTTTTAAGTTTTATGACAGTTCCTACTCATAAATAAGTCCTTGACTTTCTTAACATGACTGTAAAATAACCAAGGGAGTTATCCCTTTTGCTGATTTCTGTAGTATCATTTTGGGACTGAAAGTGAACTTGGTATTCCGATTAGAACTATTCAGCATTCCATTTAGTAAAAAGAATGTATATAAATCTTGAATGAAAACAAAATCATTAGGCTCTGGAAAGAGGAACAAGAATGGAACAAACATATTAAGTTATTAAGCTATGATTATGTTCAGTTTTATAGCTGAATTTAAGAAGTACACCCTGAGTTCAGTGCTAGTCGCAAAGTTTGTTGTGCTGTGTAAATCAGATATATGAGGAAGTTGATCTGTTGCACTTCTTACAAACTACAGAGCACTGTCACTACATATTTTACTGCTGAAGTTCTTTTCTTTGTAGGATTCAAGTGTGTAATTTGCATCATTACCCTGAAAGTAAACTGCTAGTGAGCCTTGACACCTGCCAGCACTGGTATTCATTTCAGGCTGTAAAGCACTGCTTTGAAATAAATATTGGGGAACTCATTAAATGTTGTCAGCTGTATCATCCATATTGGCACAAAGTAATATAGCTAAATATTTCTGGATTCTGTTTGCTACTCAAAAGTGAACCAAGCTCTGTCTTTGTGAACAATTTTCTAGATTATATATTTTTTTTCTATATCTAAATCTCCTGCTTTTCATCCTGAATTTCACACGTGCAGTATTTTCCCCAGGGGGTCCTATCTCAGAAGTATGTACACTTTCTGCTTTTTAACTTAAGAAGTTCAACATCCAATTAAAGGATTAACTGGGCCAAATCTGACAAGAACTCTGAATGTGGAACTCCCCTAGACTCTGTTATTTACAAATTCAGTGGTAAGCTAAGTATAGCTAAAATTAGGGAAAGCAAGGTCCCTCCCTCAAGTTAGTGGTCTCCATTCTGACTCCGGCTATTCCTGGGTAACTGATTTCAGAAGAGTGGCAAATATCTGGGGAAATAATTTATTTCTGAATGGAGGAGGGGCATTAGTGCTCATACTCACTGCTTTATTCATTTTCAACAGGAATTTCTCCTGCCTAGTGCAGCATAGTTATCTACTCTACCTGTAGACCTGATGTGTCTAACTGGCTTTAGAGAATCTGCACTGAGGCATATAGTAACAAAAATTACCCCTCTGCTTGTAGTGTATTAAAAGAAGAAAGTTTGTGATGATTGCATTCATTCAGCAGAAGATTTCAACTGGAAAGTGTGTATAAAGTAGTATTTCCTGCGGGTGCAGAGTGAATTGTTTTTCAGAAGTTTATAGGGGGAAGAGTGTGAGAGGAGGAAAAACACTTTTGTCATTAGGCTGGTGTGCTCTTCGTACCCGTGGTCCCACAATCCAGAATCACAAAATCCAGTTGAAGATGGGTGCCTGTCCTGGCCCATGGCACAGATGCTTGGCTGTGGCTGAGAAGAAGCCCTGAAAGCAGATCCTAAAGCTGTATACTGTCCTGGAAATCATCAAGGAATTGCTCACATCTTATCTCAGAGAACAATTATAATGAACCCTCTGAATCTCCATATAAGAGTAGAAACAGAAGTTAACAGCTAGCAGGGAAATGTATGGCTGAATATATGTTGGGAGGACAGAGAAGAGTTGCAGAATCCAGCTGTGGACTTTTGCTGTCTCTTCTTTGGAGTCACATGTAGCAGTGCAGTATGGATGCTTTGTAGGTTCTTCACCCCAAACCGTTAGGGTATAAATAGCCCGATTGCAAAATGCTAGGAACCAGATCTGCCTCGTGGTCTGTGTAGACTGCTCTTGATACTAGCAGGAATAGTTACTTGGCCCATTTAAGATGGAAACCTTGTACCTAGAAGAAGCGAGTATTTAATAACTTAGTGTCTATCTACAGTAATCAGTTAGCCACATGAATATAAGAATTTTGTTTCTGTTTGTGCTTGTAGTTTTGTATGTGAAGTTAAATTGAAGCATAGAATAATAGGCACTGGACTTAAGATTGTTCTTTTAAAGTTTTGCATTTTCTTGGATCTGCATAATAAAAATACTGCCATTTATGTATCCAGATCAGTTTAATCTAGACAGAAGTCCATAGAAAAAAAATCCGTACTGTTGTGTTTTCAGTAGTAAATCGGGTATATATTTAAAGTTTTCTGCTTTAGTATTTTGCACGTAGAGCGGTTTGAATTTCTAATGTTGAGCTTTTCTGCGCATGCTATAGATTGCACCTGGCTGCCTGACCGAGAGATGTTAAAGTAAATGACCAGAATTAATTACCAGTTTGTGGAGTGAAAATTAAGTAGAGGTGCAGAACTTGTAGGTGCTCCACAGAGTAATGTGTTCCTATACTGCCTTCTAAGTTATGGTTCATTAGGTGTATAAATAAATCTTTTCAATACATTTTGGCAGTTTAGAAGTAAATTGTCATTTTAAATTAAAATCTCATTAATAAGCTAATTTACACTTCAGTATCTGAAATCTGTTTATTTTTTGTGCTAATGTCATATTATTGACTAAACAATCACTGTTCTCTAGACACCTGGATAACAGAACCGTGTCAGATCTTTCTTTACTATTAATTCCGTTTCTGAACTTTCTTATACCTCTTCCCACTGCTGCACACCCAAGGGAAACAAATTCCTTTATTAAGTCTGAGGCCTAAAATTCCACTGCCTCAGCTCTTAGGAGGATTTTAGAAAATGAAGAACCCCGCCTACAAGGGGACTGAAGAAGGGGAAAATAACCGGTTTACAGGCCTTGAGGGATTAATAAATCTTCCCATATTCCTTGGAATCCCATTGAACTAAAGTTACAGTGAGGCCAGGGACACAAAGGTCTTATGTCTTTTGCTTTCCTGATCAAAGTGGAAAATACAATTTTTTTTGGAGAGAAAATGGTATTATGCCCCTCTTATTTTATCTCTGCATCTGTATGCCATAGTTTGTTCATCTTTAATAAGCCTAATCGCCAGAACTTCAAGTTTACATATTACTTTACAAAAGAATATGTTCAATTAAAGATAATGGTTTGGAAACGATATGGGTTAGTGTATCCTACATACTTCTGTGTTAATGGGGAAGAATTCAGAAAATATTTCTACAATCATGAAAAATACCTTGCTTTTTTTCCCTGCTGGAGAGATTGAAAAGATAGACAAAAGGAGTTAAAGAAATTGTCTCTATTTAGACCTTTCATCTGAGAATGATATCATGTTAATATTCCTGCAGCATGATTATTTAAAAAGGAATAATCTACTGAACACCATGGAAGAGTTGTCTGAACTATAGTAAACCTTGCTGGGTTGGACAGAGGAGAGCGGGAAATCAGTTGAGAGTGGTTACTCAGGGAAAAAGAGATGCTTTGGGATCAGAGGAGGCATTGCAAAAGCTATTTACAGTCTAGCCCAAGTTTGGAGGCAGATACAGAAGGGTGGGGAGCTGTAGAACAGCCGGGTAAGGGAAATGAGCAAAAATAAAAAAAAAAAAGGAAAAAAAAAAAGACAATCTTTATAGTCCAACAGGAAATGAACAAGAAAATCACAGTAATCACAGTGCTGGTGAGATGGGTTGAAAGGAGAAAGTGGAGCACACAGAAGGGCAAGCGGTGATGCTGCCTTCACGTGATGCAAGTGTCAGTTCGCACAGCAGGGTACAGACAGAGTATTCCCAAGTGTAAAAATATTAGGGAAAATTGTGGTGTGCTTGCCTACAATCTCAGCTTACTTTGGCAGTATGGCAGTAAAAAATGGTCAAATTCTGGTATTTTATCTGTGAAAAAGGAGCCTACTTTGAAATTGCCAGTCTGAATATTATGGTGGCTTAAATCAGGGATATCCTTCTGGGGCAAGCTGGGCCTCAGGTTTCCTTTATTCTATAGTCTTAGAGGCTCCATGGACTGAGAATGAAATACAAACATGAAAAAGCACTGTGGACACAACATATGAAGTGCGGGACCTGATATTCTGTTTTCTTGAACTATGTGTATCCACTTCTGTGTCACTATTCTGATTTGCTAGCATTCGTATAAGCTTGTACTCAATTTGGGCCAATAGCACTGACTAAACAAGGCATAAAGAGGGCAGCAATCACCTGTGCTAAGAATATTTTTTTTTGCTGAGAAAGGCAGGAACTGGAGCAGAGAATGTAACGTTACATATATAGGTAGGTGTAATAGGTCAATATTTACTCTTGCATTTGGTGTTTCCAGGAGGTGTTTTGTCTACTTTGCATGGTAATACTGAACTGACAGTACTGTAAAGCTCAATCTTTTATTCTAGAAGCAAATTGCTTTCACAGGAAGCCCTATATTTCTTCTTCCCCCCCCCTTTTTTTTTTTTTTTTCTGGAAATTACTGTGTTATCTTATAGAAAGATGAAAAATTTAAAATTTACTGATGCCAAAAGATAGAGCAGCAGATGTAGTTTTAAATCAAACAAAGGAAAGAAAACAAAAAACTAAAACCCCACAGCATAGACATCCCTGTGAGAGATAGTTGAGTATGGTTCAGTGTATTGGTGCCTAATTTAAGCCTTTTATTGGACCTGGCGTCTAGTGACTTGCATGAGGTTTGTCCTGATCGTGTCCCACATGCTGGCTACAAAAGGGTGTGGGAACTGGCAGAGGATTCAAGTGAAATAAAGTTTGGATCTAATGTAAAGGAAATGCCTCCAACAGCTTAAAGATCCTCCAACAGCAAATCAAAGCCCTTCCTTCTCTCTCTCTCACTCTCAAAATGCATATATTTTGTAGCCATAAGTTTATGTCATTAGCATAAGCTTCATTTCTTTTTTCCTGATTTAGTGAGTGCAACTTTAATTAATGACAACTCTTTATAGACAGCTCTTTTTGTCTATAACTGTTTTTTCTTGTTGTTGTTGATGTTGTAAAGTTATTTGTATGTTGCAACATGATGTGTACTCTAAACATTGGCACAGTGACCAGGCTTTGAGACATTCTTGCACCCAAGACATAAAAGCAAGTTCCACCCAAGATTTAGGGGAAAATTCATTTCAGATTTGTTCTATTATAAACTTTTCAGGGAAAATGAAATGTGTCTTTTCATAACATTTCATCTTAGGGATTTTGAACAGAAAGATTTAACAAAATTCTTAGTAGTGTATATTAGTAATTCAGTTTTGTATACTCAGTAGGTTTATAAAACAAATCATGAGAATTCAGTGTAAAATATCTTCTTTCTACTCATAGTTATAGTACAAAGCATTCATCAAATCACTGACATTTTCTTCCTCTTCAGCTGAAGTGTGGTGAACCATTTGTTAAATCACCAAAAAAATATTTTAAAAATCAAAGGTATAGACAAGAAAGTCATTCATGGCTATTTACTCCCTGCTGAAAGGAATACCCAAGAATACTGTCTGTCATGAATAGGCAC
>VZSV01000035.1:4804874-4836545 GCA_013398735.1 Nothocercus julius | reverse complement strand
GTACTGATAAAATCTGCCTTGCCCTCTGCAACTTGCCAAAGTTTGGAGTACTCAGCCTGCAGGTACTCTTTGTGCAGTGATAGAAACAGACATTAGTTTGTGTAAGAAATTGTATGTTTAATATTCATATCCCAAAAGGCTGTTTGTTCCTTTGTTCTTCTTTGGGATCTGTTTTGGTGATCCTTCATCAGTTGTGTGAGGCCCAGGAGCATTGCCCAGCATCAGCACAATCAAAACTCTTATATTGCACAAGCTGGAACAGATCGAGGCAATCGGTTACTGTTCAGCAACACTTACCGATCTAATGTACAGTAAAATCTATTAGTCTGAGGAATTGTCACTTCAGCTACATTCCTTGGGAATATTTAAAACATGTCTGTACTACATACTGGGAAATACAGTTTAAAGAACTAGAGAGCGGGCTTCTTAATCTTCTTGCCAATAATTTGATAATGCTGTTTTCTGAAGCAGCAGCAAGCCTACATAGAACAGGAACACATACAGGGTGTAAGGATAACTGTGTGTGTCTGTAGACCAGGGTCTGGCCATGGCTGTAACTGTGAACAGAGGTGAGGGGATCCTGTTCCATGACCCTCCGCCTTCCAGCTGAGGCAGGATGCAGAGAATCTGCCTATGGCCAGTCCCACTCTAGCCCCCAGAAATGAGAGCTTTGGTAAGGCTCAGTGCATCCTGGCAGACATTTGGTTCATGTGGTGGGCATGTCCCATGTAAGGAGCGACTTCGGGACTAGGGGGAAGCACTGCCAGGGAATACACTGGTGGTGCCTGTGCACAGCTGCAGGGCTCCTTGGCAGCCTTACCTGCTCTGCAGCCTGTCAACCTTTGGGAGTGTTGAAGGTAAAGGGTGTCCCATGGGTGAGCATGTGCCACGTGGGCAAGCACAGACCTCTCATTCTGCAGTCTGAGCTGTGCAGTTACAGCCACTGGAAATGACAGTTCCATTAACACACTAATTTTTACTGAACGTGGATAATTTTAAAATTGAGGTATGAGCTTCATAAGCTATGAAGCTGAGGTACTGGGTAAGAGCCATTGCCTCTGGCAGTAGACATTATGTATTTTCCTCTTTAAACAAATCTTTCCCTTCAGTCTCTGAACTGGAAGCCACAGGAGGCTGGGAGGGTGTTCTGGAAAGATATCACTGTACGCTTGCCCTGTGCTAACACTCTTCCCTAGGCATTAGCTTTTGGCCACTGTTATAAATCGGATGCTGAGCTAGATAGGCCTTTTGGTTTCACTAAGTACTTCCTTCTTAATGTTCTTAATCTTAGGCAATGAACAGATCAAAAGGGAATCTGGCAGGTTGTCAAGTAAATTCATTCCAAAGACACAAATATTATTATATAATTTTACATGTATTGCTTGTTCAGTGTGGTCTATTTTATCCATTCTCTTCATATATGTCAGTGATATTACATAAAAGAAAGCCCAAAAGAGAGAATGAGACCACTTTCAAGTGCTATGCTCTTTTTTTCAAGGTCTGTCCCATATTTTTCTTATCAAAGACTCTCAAGTTAATTCTAAGCTTTTCTCCCTTCAGAAAATAAATTTGAAATTCCCACATTGTTAGTGACTGAAGGCATATGTCTTAAAAAAATTAAGAACTTCCTCTTAAAATTTTACTGGGCAAACACACATTAGTGGTTTGAGATTTTGATTTTATTGTCAATAATAATTATTACAGTCAGCACCGAGTTATCTATGAGATTTTTTTCCAGGTTGTAAATGTCCTATGACATAAATATCTGTATTTATGACATTGACCTTAGTCCTTGCAACCCGAATTACTGCTTGTCCAGTAGGACATAGTTTTTGATCTGTGCCCCATTCCTTTTGCATGAGGGCAGCTTGCATCCCAGGTTGTACCTCACCCAGCAATCTTGTTTCTTACCTAAATCTGGAAATGAGAAACAGGTCAAGCAAAGAGAAATCTTGTTCTGACTAAATCTGGTCAAAATTGACCTGGACTGACCCAATCTGTTTTGTACTCTGCTCCCTTGCATTCTTCTTTTATAGTTTAATATGGTATTCCAAATCCCCACCATTACTCTATATATCTGAAAATAGACTGTATTTGTATTACTGTCGACAATTAGACAATAGGTGCTAATCTAATTACAGTTAGACAATTAACTGTTCTTTTCCAGAGACCCAAAGAGAGACAGTGTAAGAAAGAGATTATAATTAAGGAAAAAGAAGTATCAGGGCAGACTCAACAGAAAATGTGTCCTCATGGATATTATTCAAAGTCACGCATAGTACTGAATTAAAGCTTTAGTAGCCATTGTCCTAGGGATCTTTAAAAAGAAAAAAAAAAAAAAGGAAGGAAAAAAAAAAGAAAAAAACAACTTATCATTTACAAAATATATCAGAGGATTTTCAGGGCTTCTGTAGTTGAGGACTAGAAGAGAGACCATAGTGAATTACTGTTGATACACAGTACTTTTGTCAAATATAGGAGAGCTCTTGGCCTCAGATTTCAAATAGGGTCCATTAACATGAAAGAGATTTTCGCAAGACTTCAACAGAAGAATATTTTCTCTTCTGGCATGCCTTTCTGATGGTTTTGTTATGGTACAGAGCTGTCATTGCTTTGTGTGACTTCTGTGCATGTGTAATTTCCTCAAGTTTAATGTCTTTTTTTAATGACATCCATAATTCCTTCAGTTGTTTTTTAGTCTTCCCATGTTAAGAAGGCATTTTCAGTTTTGGCCTGCATAAGAAATATAGCAAAAGACCTATTTCATCTGAGCCCAAAATGAATTTTATACTCAATATCTAGTCTTACACCTAAAGTTGTGTATATACTTCTAAATAGATCAACGAATATTAAATTCCAAGTTTTGGATTTTCCAGTCATTTATTGGCCTTCCTACTGATAGCAAAAGTAAAAATTACAATTTATAACAATTTGTAATGAAAATCCCACCCTATTTAGAGCCCAAAGTCAGAAATATGGAACAGCTCTCTTACCACCCTTACATGTACGTATTATGTTGAATTACAATTAAGGAACTTAATGGTAGTCTGTTTTCCATTTTTTTATTGATATATTTTTCTTTTAAGTGACACATTTTGTTAAATGTTGCTAAATAATGTCAGATATCTAAAGATTTCAATGGTTTTATTATTTATTTGTTAGGTATGTTAGCTAATAAATGAGCCATCAGCATTTAAACAATTTTCCAGAGTAATTACAATGTACAGAAAACTCATTCTAAAATAGCTCTCTATAGTAGAGCTGATAGTTACTGTTCTATATGACAACAAATTGAACCTTCACTTTATTTTAATAAGCTAATACTGTCATGAACAGAACTTTCTTGTATAATACTGCATAATAAAATAGCTGACCCTTTTGCATGTGGAATTAGGTACGTGGTGATTAGATATAAATGAACATTCTTCTGATTCTAAATGTGAAAAGCTGACCTTTTAAAAATGTTTTAACAACTTTTAGTGTTATCATAAATCTTACGAATTCTTTAATGTAGCAGTTTTTTGGTTGCATATATTACATTAGTTCTTCCACGAGTCAACTTTTGTTACAGGGAAATGTGGGCCTGGGGCCAGGTAGAGCTTTGGAGAGCTTTTAAGTTTGAGAGCCTGTTTCACAGCTGGAAAGCTCCCCAAAGTGAAGTGATCCCAGAAGAATATGTTTCCCATTACCCAAATCTCTACCAAATCATGCCTTGTAGCTCTAAAATAATTAAGACTTTGGAAGCCCCAAGAGGTCTTTTTTGATCCATGAATGAAGTTACCCCAGGTTCAAATAACTAAAACCTGACTCCTTCTTAACCAATGAAACACAAAACCCCTCCATTTGTCAATGTAACATAAAGAAAATGCTCCAAAATGTCAAAGCCTTTACACTTTAATGGATTCAACCTCAGGACATGTCAAGAGTTTTGATTGCGTTTGTTGGAGATCAGGCTGAGGTGTTTGTGTAAGTCCCTAGGGCAGAAGAGTTAACTTTCTATAAAATATGGTGTAAAAAGACACACTCCTTGATTTTGAAGTTTGAATGATGATGAGATTTATTAAATCAGAAGAAACTCTCTAAGTCCCATGTGTTGCTATTAATAACACATTCTTTCATAGCATAGAAACACTGTGATTAATTTCAAGAAATGGGTCACTTTTGCTACAAAGCAAAGATAGGAAATGAATATTTCCTGGGAAAGGCAGTATATCAAGGAATTACGAAGCCTCTTATTTATTTCAGTGTCAAATAAAATAATCCAGTGGCTACGAAAGATAGTTTCCTGAGAGAACAGGTAAATGTTCTAAAAACAAAATATCCAAGATGCATTTCTAGATCCATGCTTATCCAGAATTTTACTGATGAAGTTACAGGATGAGGTTAGCATGAATATCCAAACTTCGTGAAAGAAATTCAGGAAGAGCAATGGATATTCATAGGTTATGAACAGAGCTTCCTGCAAGATGAAACTTACAGGAACCATAATATCAACATAAAATACTTTGTTTTTCCTTCAGTATTTATTGGTAAAATTCAACACTTTTTATTGGAACCTGCTGTAAGATGATGCAACTTCCCCGTACTTTCTAGTGACCTCTTTAAAGATGGTGACTTCAAATAAGCAAAAAAATACAGGATGAAAATTAATTTCCGAATTCCTGTGCTTGCTTAGTAACTTATGGATAGCTGAAAAAGAGAGTAGTATGTATATTTTGAAGAGACAACTAACATCACTTTTGCCTCTGAGAATTTAAATATGCTCACAGATCAGCCACCCATGTAAATTTAATGATGGTCATATGTAATTGGTGCTGAAACTTTATTCCTGAAATTATTTGCACCTGCAAAATATCAGAACTAAAAATATATTCCTTAACTTGAAAATGTGTTCTGAAGCCAGTCTATTCACTAGAATTTCTGATATGTAAGAGGAGACATTAAATTCATATATGTCCCTATTTTATTATAGTGTAAACACTAGAGTAGTAAAAATACCCACATAAAGAGGTAAAACAAGTAAGCAGACTTGTACCATACAATACAGCAGTTTGCATGCCTTTCATTTAGCACATGTATATTTTTGCATGGGCTACATACTGCATAGTGATCCTGAAATAATTGTGTTTTAAACCAGACAATGTGTTATTTAAATGGGACAGGATGCTTTATTTCTGGCAAGGTGCCAGTACTGTTTTCTTGTATCTTCACGGATTAGAATCTCATTTGAAAGAATGCCAACTGATTTTATTTTTTAATTTTTTAATTTCTTTGGTAAGGCATATTTATGCTCATCTTGTGAACTACAGACATCCTAGCGGCTGGTAACAACTTCCAGACGCTGGTGATTGATGGCTAAACTAATGGCTAAAGGACTTACAATTTCAAGCAAGACCATCTGAAGCAGCTAAATCCAAAACTGTCTTTAAAGAATCTTCCTCATGTTGGAAGCATCCTGCTGTTTGGCTCGCTCAGGGCGGCTGCAGCCTGAACATGCCTACATCTGGTGGGGACCAAGACCAGCTTCCTCTATCTATACCTACCAGGAGCCCAGTTCCAGCACACCTTTGCAGACATGCTCATGGCAATGACAAGCTCAGCATCCCTTAAGATGCAGTAGCAGCTATTTTCTTATAGCACATACAGCAGTGGTACTTCTACCTCTACCCACTTAAGTACAATAAATTAATAATGACAGAAGTTGTTCAGAAAGCAGATGAGGCAGGTACAATTTTCTTCTACTCAAAGAAACAAATATTTGTTATGTCCTTTCCAGGGCAGTATCTGAATTGAAGGCTTTACTTGTATTTTATAGCATGAATGTCCTTTTAATGAGAAATGCATAAACAGTGCCAAAGGCAAGGACCAGAATTCAGATTTCTCAGGTCGGTGGTAGATTCATGTTTACCTCTTTGTGTAGGACTTTCTCTCACTTCTCGAGTCTCTGATTATTCTCCTGGGTAGAGGTACTATTTTGGTAGGAGGAGTGAAAATGTTCTTTTTTCTCCATACAGATTTTAGTATGATAGTTGAGGCATAGAAAATAGTAAGTGTGGGTGTCAGCTCCACTAGACCGAAGAGAAATTGAAAAAATCTTTTTAAACAATTTACCTTGTGATTTTATAAAAGATGAATCTTTTTATAAAAGGTTGCTACTCTTACCATCACCCACTTCTCTGATGATATGTTTGAAAGAGTGAATCTTGCTCAGTTCTTTAAAAGAATAGTTTTTGGATAGGAAACTTTAGGAAATACGCTTGAATATTTGATCCTAGGGATAGAGTCATGCTATAGATATCACACACACATACACAATGGTGGAGTTTGGAAGGGACTTCTAGAAATCATCTAGTCCACCTGCCCTGCTCTAGCAGGGACACCTAGAGCATGTGGCACAGGGTCACATCCAGGCAAGTTTAGGTTCTGAAGTGTTTATTCAGTTTTTTTTTTCAGTGATTCTTGTGATCAGAATGCTGTTTGGTGTCCTAGTGCTATTGGATTTCCTTTCGAGTCTCTTTATTTTCCCTTCACATTTACAAGAAGTCTTAAGGGTCTATGCAGAGTGGCATCTGGGTTCCACTTTGAAAGCAGGTGCCTGGAGTTTAAGCACAGCACTGCAAATATAGCCTGGTGGGTTACATATGAACCTGTGACCCTGAGATGTAAAGTTCCATGTTATATTTCCTGTCTTTGAGTCATCCACCTCCATGAAACATGTTCTTACTGTTACTAAAAATCTACTGCATATTGACTGCCGACAGGTCTTTGTCCTGAAGGATTGCCGATAGCTTCATTTATTAGCAGGATTTGTACCTCAGACCTGGCGGCTTTAGTCTTTTGTGCTCAGTGTTGGTCTTCTGCTCTTATATTTCCAGATTAAGGTACAATGTTCCAGAAAAAGTAGTTGCAATACAATTAGATTTATTATTACATTCTCTATTTTTTTCTATTAGTACCTTCTAAAATTGGGGAAGAAATTTTCAGCTGGTGTGAGTTGATTGAGTACTGTGAGTAAGTTATCCTTCTCCTTAAATGTGGAAAGAAAGACGTTGATTTGTGCTTTGAGATTGCATGGATTAAATTTGACTTCAACTTTTCATCTGTTGTATTAATCATATTTGACAAAAGGCCTATATTCATAATATGTTTATGGG
Source organism: Nothocercus julius (assembly GCA_013398735.1). Lineage (NCBI taxonomy): Eukaryota > Metazoa > Chordata > Aves > Tinamiformes > Tinamidae > Nothocercus > Nothocercus julius. The sequence goes on along the minus strand of VZSV01000035.1, from coordinate 4,829,391 downwards.
AACAGGTTACTAAGCATTCTATTTCCCGTATGATAGCAGCTATTGTCAGTAAGCAGCCAATTGTACTTTATTTTACTTTAAAATTACTTTATGAAAAGACTGATAATTAAAAATCTTTCATGCACTCATTCTTTTCAAGACCATGAAGCTGTATTATTTAACACTGGTATTAGAAACATGTAAACACTTGGCTATTGGCATATAAGAATGATTGTTTATTTCAAAGGAAAAAAAATGAGTGGAGTGGAGGGTTTCTGGACGAGAATGATTAACTATGATCTCTGCGTACTGAGTCTGAGTACTTAATTTATAATTTATAGGGTTATATAAATAATGTAGAATACTGACATCATTGAATTGAGATGGAGTTCAATTATGATCATAATTACATGGGACAATATTGGGATTATTTGTTGCTTTAAAAACTATAATTAGCAGTTCTTAAATGTTTTCAAGAGCAGTATAAGGCTGAGGAAGTGGCATATTCTCATATTTGTTCTATGGTAGAAATGATTTGGTTATAGATATGCGTTTTTTTTTTTTTTTCTTGTGTTTCTTCCTCTTCCTTCTCTATTCAGCCTTTCATACCTACCTGAACAAACACACTTTCACTTCCACAATCAATATTTCATTCTACCAACTTTCAGCATCATTCATATTCCTTGCATTCCTTTACAGCAGCGCACACTTACTCACTGCTTTAACAAAAGACACGCGTTGTGGTTGGCGGCAGAGGTCAGCGCTAGTCTCGCATCACAGGTCAAACACGATCACTTACATTCTTTATCAGGGTCATTTCTTCTCCCTGGGTGGGATATGAACTTTTCTTTTTCTTCAAGAGGAAACAGCACAGATGTTCACCACGCCTTATTCGGAATTTCTGCTGGATGCTATACCTTCATCTTTTCCTGTACTATTCCAAAACAACAAGGAATGAATCACTCCTAACTTATCATACTGGTTGTGTTCAATATTGTGATGGTAAAGTAACTGGGCAGTGTATTTAAATACTGGCACTTATGTGTATATATGAAGGTCAGCCCATATATTTTCAGTTGCATTTGAAGAGGTCTCCCCTTTTTATAATAAAGATTTATGAAATGTAGAAAGTGCTTTTTTTCTGGAATTTCACAAAGATGCCTATTTTACTGTTGCATATGGTTTCATCCTTCCTAATATAGTTTTACTTAGAGTTGTAATAATTTCTGTGCATTTAATTTTAATACAAAAAACATATTTGTGCAGAATAGTAACATTTAATGAAATCATCCTGGTTAAAAAATGTTTTCACCTTTGTGCCAGTTTTCCGCTAGTTAAAAGTGAGCCATTCTTTTCTCAGCTGTAGAAAGAGGTTACAAATATTTCTTTTAATGCTTGTGTTTCATTGATCCTAAAGGAAATGGGGTATTAATTATGCCCTTCGCCACTGAGTCCTCCTCTCTCATGGGTGAATGAGGTAATACACAAGATGTTCTGTTACTAATCTTCCCATTCATACATTCATACAGTTTTTTTTTTTTTTTTTGCCAGGGTTCATCAGCAACCTCCCACCCACTTCTAGGTAATTTTAGGTTACAAACACTTCCCAGAAGATAGGTCATTCTCAATTCTGTTTATACCATGCTTATCCTTTTTGCGCTAAAGGTTGAAATACGAAACTATCATTATCAAAAAAAAAAAAAAAAAGTAATTATAATCTAAGAGCTACTTATTCTTACATCTGCGTTCTTTTCTTCCTCTTTTAAAAAATATTTATTTTTGTTGAATTTGCTCAAAAAAAATAGGTGTTCCTCCCTATGCTGTTGACTTGCTCTGGAAAGAAATATTTTGTATTTGATTTGGAGGATCAAGTACAACTCTGAGCCCCAGGGATTCTCTCTGGGCTGCCTGTGTGTTTGACACAGCTCTCTGCACTAGCAAGTGGGAACAGATCTTGAGAGCAAAGTGGTGGTGCTGAGGACCTGACAGTGAGGACCTCACTGTCCATGCTTTGCTTCGAACAGGCTCCAGCAGAAAGTGTGCTGCTGGATGTCCCTTTCCAGTTTACGTTCCTCCCTAAGGAATCCAGTTCTAACTCCACCCAGCTATGACGTGAACCAACACTGGGAGGCAAAGGTGCTGAGGAGGTTTACTTTTAGAATACGCTTCTGACCTCACCTAAAACACTAAAATAATTTCATCCTTTGCAGGATGCAAATAATTGCATCCTTTCCTAAGTGCAGGAGAAAATTGCTGTCTATACCATCTTGGAGCAGAGTGTTTATTTATTTATTTTTTTTCACCTTCTCAACATCCATCTGAATTTGCTGCTTTGAAAAAAAAGTCACCTTATATTCTCAGAAATCCTTCTGTCTTCCTTTCAGTTTGTCTCTCCTTGCAGTCAGGCTCTGAAGGTTCCTATGCTATTTTAAAGGCCTGATCAAAAGGATGGAGAGTTTAAGTTCAGGTTTGAACTGGATCTCCTGCATTATCTGTGTTTTCACAGAGAAAACAGCATGAACATGTGGAGGAGAATAAGGATGAAGGAAGGCTCACTTTACTTGTGGGAAACCATACCCACTACAGTCAAGCCTAAATATGAAAATCATTTACTCCATGACAAGAATACATATGTAAATTCAGTTTACTGATTTTTCACCGCTGCCCTATATTATTACTGTTTGCATTAAAGTAATGCTAAGGTTCCCATTAGGACTCATTATCCTATTGCTCTGTAATAGCCTCTTTCCCACAATATGGGGACAGGACAGAACATAAAGAGTAGATAAAACAGAGAAAAAAAAAAGTTCAGTACTTGCATGAAACATTCTCTTAGAATTGCTCTTTCACTTTAACGCATTAAATAAACAAGGTATGTGTATTATATGTTGGAAAAATTATATGTATCAGGTTTTTCATGTAAAATGACTGTGCATGTGCACACCAATTTTTTTATTTTTCATAGTGAAACAGCAGTCTTCCTGAAGTTGTTTTAATAGGTTACTAACTCAGACATGGCTAATAGATCTTATCATTTAAGCTTTTTATTAGTTGTTCTTGTAAAACCTGCTGTTACTGTGTAAAGCAATTTGGATGCACCCTCTGTGAATTAACTGTGACACTCAAGTCACAATAAGTAGCACACTTATTTGCTTCCCATACATACTTCTTGTCAGAATGCTTCTGTGCGATTTCTCTTATTTCTTTAGTATTTTCCTAACTTGCCCTCAGAAAGTTACACTGGAGTCAAATTTTCCCAGCAATGTCTTTTTGTTTCAGCCCAGCGTTACACCTTAAAATTAGGTGACCAATTGAAGCATGTTTTTCTACTTCCAGCCTTCTAACAGGCTGTTTTTTAAATAGCAGAGTTTCTTTATTCACATTCTGCATTCAATGGAATTTCTATTGATACTGGATTTTGCTACAACTAAATTGCTACAGCTAATTTCGAAATAATGTGAAGTGAAATGACTTGTGGACTTTATACAGTAGTGTCGATGTCATCAGAGGTTCCAGTCATAAAACATGTACTTTATATTTTTATATTTATATTTTTTATATGGTGCATTTAAAAAAAAAAAATCAGGCCTTATTCCTTGACTTGTGTTATTATATGAAGTTACTGCAATATCTCCAGTGTTTCAGGGTGCACATGTCCATTATTTTCCTCTATTTTAGAAGAGATAAATCTTCATAAATTACCCCAAATAATATATTTAATAAAAGAGTGTTTTTTTTTTTTTTTCATAACCAAATTTAGATGTTGGTATTGTTAAATAGTAACTATTGCTGGGGAAGATTGAGAGATTGTTCTTTTTAGTGAAAATATCTAGATAATACAAGAATTTGTTGATTTCTGTAGATGGCCCAACTATGTGCAAGTTTGGAGCACGAAAAATGAAATACAGATATCTAGAGGAGCAGCAGGCTTGTCATCACTCTACCCAACACTTGCATCACGTTATAATCCTGAAAAAGCTTGCTGCCCTATTTCCATTAATTTTGGTCACTTATTTTGGCTGTTGTATCGTCCAAATCCAGCAAAATGTCCCAGTGTTTAATTTTAGAATTTATGTGCTTTGAAAAATGGTGCAGGGCAAGAAATATTCTTTCACTTTTATGCTGTAGCTCAGATTTACATTTTAGAGCTTCCATCAGCTTTGGCAAGATGAAGATTAGTTTGATCCAACTTCTGAAGCTGGGAGCTCGGCCAAGACTCTGGTAGTCAGAGATCTGCGAAAGCGTGTTGGTTCTCTATTACCTGACACTTTTGGCCCTATTTTCAACATTTTTATGCACTCTTTTTATTTTCTTGTGTGTATAAGGCTCAGATTTTCTTTTTCTCTGCAGTTGGAATCCAAAACTATTTTTGCTTAGCCTCTTGTGCACATCACTAAATGTGTTATGAAGCAGTTCCCCAACCCCAGCTACACTGCTCTGGGAATATGTCAACAAACAAGTGATTGAGCTGGCTTTACTATGGAGGTTCTCATCTCTTATGAGTATTTCATTTTAATTAATAAAACAACCCTGAGATTTTCCAAAATGCTCTTACTTACTTAAGGAGTAGCCTTTGTTTCACCCTGTCAATTTTCTAGGCACCTGAACATTCATTCTGAGCGGAAAAAAAGCATCATCTTGTATGTAGACATACTCTTGAGCATTAATAACGCAGCTATAATCAATCAAAGTAGAAATAGTCCAATTATTCCACAAATAAAATTTACTGAATCGGTATTTATGCATGAGGTTTGTCGCTATGTAACTATCTCTGTTGAAGCTATTAAATAAAGCATACAGTGAAAACGAGCATATTGTTAAGGGAGGTCTCTGTTATTATATTTGCTCTGAAAACAATATGTAAATTAATTCATCAGGATGGTACACTGCTAGTTTAAAATCTGAATTTTGCAGGCTTGAATTCCTGTTTAGATATATTTTGAAGTCTGGAGAATTTCTTCTTGCTATTATACAATATGAAGCATTTCAGAAGTGGCTTTAGAGGGAAAAGAAAGACAACATGTTCCAACACATAGCTTAAGCACATAAGAAGCTGCGTTATTTCAGGTAGAACTATCTACAGAGGAATAATCTTACTAATTAGACAAGTAGGATCTGTTTTTACTCTTCCAGCTATGCATTATTTGTTGTTTACAATGAACTGATAAAAAAGTTATCTTAAGGTGAAATTCTGTTTGCAAGATAGGGTACAACCTTTGCAAATTGAAGGCTTTTTTAGTTAAGTATTTTTTTTCATCTTGGCAAAAACTGCAATCTGGAAAGAAAATGAGAAAGTTGGCAGTTGGCCTGTAAACATTTCTGGTAGTATTTAGAAAAATCCAGGGGGAAAAAAAAAAAAAACATTATGAAGCACATAAATTAGAATTAAAATTAAAATAAACAAACCTTAAAAATCTCTATGCTTTCCGATACCCTAATTCTTCTGTTTCAAATGAAAAGGAATAAAAGGTGTTACTGATAATTCTAATGTACCATGTAGTTCATTCAATCACAAACGCAGAAGAGTTTGTGGAAGATTAAGATACTATTGATTTGCTATCTGATATGTTTAAATTTAACCTCTGCGTGTTTAGTAGTGAATGCAGTGCAAGTGTAATAATTTGAAAACTGAAAAATTTTGAGGTTTAGCATTCAGTATTTTTTTTTTCCATCCAGTTTTGAATTATCTTTGATAAACCCTGTGCTTTGGAGGGTGCTTTGTTTTTTAGTGATTAAATTTTCTACCTTACAAGAAAGTGTCTATCACACTAAATTCCTTTTCCTACAGCCCCCATCAGTGCTCTTTTCTAGGGAAAGAAAAAGGAAATTAGAGGTAATGGGGTAGGTAACACTTGACCCACTTTGAAACACAACAAGAAATAAATCGAACTCAAATGACTCTGTCAATTTGTTGCAAATGTTTTCAGCTAATTCTCCAAGGCTTTCTTCTTGACACCAGCAGAACTTCCCACTTTCTCCAGGTTCACCCTCTTGTACGTGGCCTACAGCACATGCATCTGCTGCAGCTTCATAGGTCACGGAAAGTATAGACTAGCCTTTCACCTCCAGCTGCCCCTCCACTCGATTTCCTCTGAGCAATATTGGCTTCTGCAGCTAAAAACTGCTTTTCACATATAATGAAATTCACAAGTGCATTGGAGGAAATGTGATTTTTCTGCCCCCACAATTTCAATAGCAGTTTATTCCTTTAAAAGGCAAATTGCAGAAGGGAATAACTTTGAAAGCAAACTGGAAATATAAAGACAGGAAATGAGTCTGTGACTGTATAACTGAGTTCATAAATGGGTCCTTTTTTGGTATGAAACTGGGCTTTTGGAGTAGAAAAATCACCTACTTAACAAAACCATTCTCTGTTTCAGCGCTGCAGGAGCATGAAATAAATCCGTGTTTCTTTCTAATATATCATTCAGTCTATCAAACTATTTCCAAATGACCAGAGTTCTAGCAGTGCAGCATAAAGCTCTATACCTCTGCTGAATTTTTTAATATAACCCTTTGAATTTCTTAGTTCATTCTGGTTCATAATGCCTCCTTTAATCTGAAGGTGAGACAAGAGCAAATTATTTCTCAAATTATGAATTACTGTAGCTTCCCTCAGCAACCCTTTTTCTCTTGTTTTGTAGTAAGGATTTTGCACTGTAGTGCAGTTACATTCTTCTGTGTAAGTCTCAGGACATCTACGTATGCTCTTCTGAGGTAACAGGTACCTGCCGTGTCCTTATTCACAATTAATTACAATTGCTTTCTAGTTAGACTCCATTTTTTCAGGTAAAAAGAACAAGTAATCAGGTGTCAGAAGATGTGTAAACAAGCAGACAGTTTTATACAATTTGGACTGATTTCACTAATTTCACTGATTTCATTTTCCTGCAAGGTTTCTTAATTTTTCTGCTTATTGAGAAGTTTTCAAGTTCTTTTTTTTCTCTCTACCTTATGCTGACATGCTCCCAAGTAGCCTTCTCTAGTCCACTACTCCATCACAGTTTCTTACTGCTTTATGAAAACATCTTTTCTTCGAACTCAGAAGTCTGGGAAAGAAGAAATGTGACAAATAATGTCTTGCTAAACCTCAGAAAATCTGCATATTTGCATTACCTGAAATTGCTTTGTGCTTCAGAAAGAGTAGGTGTTATATACCACCGGTACCTTGCATGGGAGGGAAAACCCAAAGACTATCCCTGCATACATGAGAAGATTAGAGGTGGTGTGTGAATAACCAAGTTGTTGAAATACGAGGCTGCAGTGAGTGAGAGGTTGATGCTGATGTCCTATCCAGTTCATGTGGCTGAGGCTAGTAAATACGGTGGGTGCTGGGGTCTCTACAGGTGTGTATAGTCTGTTCAGCCAAAGCAGGCTTAACCTTTGAGTGCTAGAAAATGTCTTTTTTTTTTTTTTTTTTTTGCTGATGAGAAGACGCCTCTGTATTCTAAAATATACTTTATAGCCTAAAAGTATTGTGGTGATATTACCTAAACATCTGTGAGCTGCAGGGATCACCTGCAGCATGATTGACAAAATGATTAAGTACATGGCAAGAGCATTCCCTATTGCAGAAGAATTATATCTAATATTTTAAAGACTCTTATTTAGAGCCTTTAACGTGTTTCTCGCTCTTGAAAGATTTAAAAGACAACAAACTGTGAAACAGGGAATGGATGCTAGATTTTCATTCCAGGGAGGATAACAAAATGCAATGCCATTTTAAATCATATTTAGCTACATGAAGAAGGAAGCTATAAAAAAAGGATATTATGTGGGAGAGTGAATGAAGGAAGGTATTAGGAAAAGTTTCATAAAAAGGTAGAGGCTAAATCATGTTCTACTTTGCTACATCATGTTCTACTGCATGATTCTAAACATGTTCTATCTAACATGGCAGACTGCAAAAAAAAGTTCTATTTGATTTGGCATTTAATTATGGAGAATAAAGCCCATGAAGCTATCATATTCCTCGCTCCTTTTAATTTATTTTTAAAAGTGATTTTGTCTGTCTATCATGTTAGGATGTGAGGTTTTCTTACTCTCTTTTGATAGGTTGCGTAGGAATGGCATTTTCATTATTCTTATTGATGGGGACTTTGAGAAACATTATAATTGTCTTCACTGACAGAGGGATTATGTTTTTAAAGGAAAATGGAATGGTCTGGATAACATCTTAAACTTATTTAAATATAATTTTTCTTTATGTTGTTTAAAGAAAAAAATCCTTTTTTTGAGTAAAATCTAATGTACTGAAAACATCTTAAACTTATTTAAATATGATTTTCTTTATTGTGTCTTATAGACAGTTTCTTTTTTTTTATTTCATTTCCAAATTAAACCATGTTACAGTCATATAGCTCATATTATTTGTAGTATTATTAGTATACTAAATAGTCTTTTCCAATACATTTTGCATGGAAAATTAAAGTATACTAAGTATCTCATTACTCCAGGATACAAAAATTAACCACTTCTCTGTCAAGCAGTCACTCTTCATCCAGTCCTACACTTTTTAAAAGATTAATTTCTCACACAACCTTTAAGTAGATTGCAAAATTCAATTAAAAAAAAAAAACTTATTTGAGCATAAAAAGTTGATTTTTGACATTTTTCTCCGAAATATATTTGAAAGATACCAACCCAACTTCTAGCTGGATGAGTATGCATATACGGTAAGTTTTTAGATGCTACAGTAGTCTGTATAAGTAGTACTGTTTTCTAAATGTCTAGTTCTGTTTTCTGCTTAAAGGAAGGTAACTTAAATTAGTGCTATATTTAAAACTGTTTATGTCTATGTTTGTATGCCCAATCCTTGCACTTTTTAAAGTGCTCTGAGGTACAGAAGAAATGTTTAGTCCCATGGCTTTATGTATTCTATTCTGTTCGTTTCCTATCACTTAAGCGTCTCATTCCTGGCAGGGCTGTACTACTGACTTCTAAATAAATTAACAAAATTCCCCAAACTATCATGAGTTCCAACGTGGATACCTCACGGAAGGCTTCTTTCTTCCCCCATCTCTATGCCAGCTCCTTCCTCTGACCTTCCTGTTGCTGGGTCTTTTTTTCTGACCCTTAAGAAATCTTCCAGATCAACTTGCACATCAACTCCCCAGATATGTATTAGCTCCTTTTCTCCTTTGCTTCAGCTTCTGTTCCCTCCCGTAATCCTGGTCATCCCCACCCAGCAGTGCTTTCAACTGCCAGACTTCAGAACTCATTTTGTTTCTCTGTGTCATTTACTTGGATGCTAGATAGTTTAGCATTAATAGTAGATATTTTTAGTGTTATTTCAGTTGCTTTCTTTCAAATAAAAATCATCATGAATATCCTTCCTAAGGAAAAAAAATAAATATATCTTGAGTTTTTAATTAAAATATTATCTGCCGAATGATTCCATCATGAAAACATCCATATTGAAACAGAGTAGGAAAAGCGAGAATAAAAAGTCCATTCTATAACTAGGTTTTTGTGATAGACATGAATAGAACAGGTTAATGAACTTTGGGACTGATTTTTCAGGGGACCTTGAAAGCTCTTTTCTTTCACTAGCACAAACACACAAGTGAAAAACAGCCCGTTGTGTTCCAGCCTAATGGATATGACTCAAAGCCATCTCCACAGCCTCCACCCTGTTAATGAAGGTGTGGTGATCAAAGAGAAATGAATACAGCCAATGTGTCCTGAACTAGTGCTTTTTAGCTGGTTTTTAGGGCTGGTTTGGCAGCCCAAAAGTTAATAGCAGGTTGTGGTTATTTCTGAAATTCTTAAGCTGTGAAAAATACCAGCCTGTAAGCATGTCACTGATAAGAAAAATCACTCTAACTAGCTCTTTGCCCTCAGTAAAAATGAAGAATAAGTTCTTGTGAAGAAAATAATTATCTCCAGGAACAAAGACGAGGGAATATGGTCTGGGAATATCCCAATAATCATTTCAAGGCAGAAATAGCCTGTTTCAGATTAGGTAACTGTTCCTGCCGAGACACTTTGCACCCTAGTTTCTATTAAGCAGATGAAAAGTTGCTGGAACATATTTTTCTAGGAGAAGAGTATTTTTAATATTTTTTTACTCAAATTGTTTACCTCAGTGTGCCATAAGTCAAGACAAGTGTTCAGAAGCTGTTTTTCATGGTCCCATGTTTCCTCTTTGAGTCGTCTCATTAAAGAGGGTGGAACTATATACATGCATTAGTTTAGGACTTAGCTGTGGAACATACTAATTTTTGCAAGAAAGAAAGGGAATTTTCTCTCGTTTCCTGTTTCTTCTGATTACTTTCCTACATTCTAAATCTGTCATCTGCTTAAAGTTTTGCATGTGCTTATGCGCATCTAACTGAATCTTAAGGAACCACAGATGTACGTGTATTTCTCAAAAGGACAAGCCTATTGTTTCTTTTGAGTTATATGGTCTCACAGACAACCTCCAGATACACATTTTTCTTCACTGAGAAGCTTCCCACCTCATGAGAGACAGCACATCTTCATGCAAGCTAGATCGTGATTGTAGCATTAGATAGTATTTATCTGAATGACATTACAACTAGTTAAACAATTTCATGGTATATGGTATCTTGGATACCCACTTCTTTGGAAAACAAAGCTTATGTTTTTGATACACTTTTTGTTTCACATAGGGAATGGTTATAACTCCTTGTTAAAAGGAGCTGCCTCAGGCCAGTGTTCTAGGTAAGGGGAGAGGAATGGAGGGATACTTGTGGTTCACCTGCAGGAATTGGTCAGGTGTCGTTCCATTCCCTGCTCAACTCTAAAGTTCCAGACTCTGTCCTTTACACCCTTAGGGAAGACGAACGTGTTTGTGCTATGGTCACCCTTAAGAAGTGATCCTTCCACAACCCTCAGTTGAGATCCATAAGAGTATCTTCAGCAAGGCAAGTTTGGCAAAGGTATCAGTTTTTCAGTGCGTTTGGTTTTGTTGCCATTTTTAGTGAAGTGAGACCACCCTGCCTCTGCAAGGCTTCTCACTTCCCTATCTTGCTTCTGGGGACAGTACCCAAAGTTTTTGTTATCCTGCTTTCTTCTCACATAAAACTTCTTTACCTCCGTGTAAACGTATCCTTTTGTGTGGAATTTTAGGGGATTTGCAGTTTCACATGTAGGCAGCGCTTAGCTAGCACGTGCACCTTCCACAGGGTGCCCTGCCTATTGTGAAAGCTGCTTAGTTTCTTTGTGATACTTCCACTGTTAGTGACATGGTCATTCTGCTTTCTATTCCCACCATTGCAGTTCTCCAGGTAAATGCAGTGTGCCCTGTTTGCTTGTGTTCCTGAGTCTCAGTTTCTTTGGTTGCTGACGAGTCAACAGAATGTTGTTTCAGTTGACAGAAAAGTAGTGTGACTGAAAGGGAGAAAAATTACCCAACTGAATTACTAGTAAAAGCTGCAACTTTTGAACAAAATTTGTTTTTGTTCTTTCATGTGCTTTTTCTTTCATCACTTCAGAACATCCCATGATATCAAATATGGATTTCATAGCAGAACTGACCATGATTTGAGTTGCTTTGCAGTTTCTAAGTACCCGTAACAAAAATGCCAACAGATTTTTGCACAAAAACACAGCCGTGCTTTGCGAGACAAAGAGAGCCCTTGGTTTTTCTTTCAGTAAATCCCAGCAGTGGGCTGGGTGGGAATGTGCATTGCCGGTCCTTGGAGCACATTCCAGCACTGCCAGTCAGGAGGAGGGCGGCTGTAAGTCTTTGCCGACTCTGCTCTGTTCTGGGACCAACACCGGCGGCCCCGAAATGATTTAGAAAGTCTTTAAAGGCCAAGGTTACAAGGGCCCACCCCTGGCTCTCTCCACTTGGCATTGCAGTAGTCATCTCCATTTCCTTAGAGGCAGGATCATGGTGCAGAGTCTCCACAGGGCTGGCAGGCCGTCCTGGGGTGCACCCCAGACACCAGCACTACCCTGTGTTGCAGGTTGTTTCTTGAGGAACTCCTTAGGAGCATGTTTGTGCGTATCTGCCCCTTGGAGAACATTGCTGGGTTTTGTTTTGTGCTGTTTTATACCTGGGGTGGGGAATGGCCAAGAACCTAGTCCTTTTTTTGATGTTTTTTAAAAATTTATTTTATGTACCCAGAGAACATAAATGTGGAAAAGAAAAAAGCAGAGAGTCATTCCCACATGTTCTTCTTTTTTTTTTTTTTTTTTTTTCTGCTAGGCGTCTTTACATTATTTTGATTAATCCAAAATAATAGTATTAAGCTTGACTATTGTATGGTTCTAGAGATCTGTGTGTAAACTGCTATAATATTCCTGTGATTCAGTTTTCTCCCTGATATACTTTCTGTCACTCTCTCAAATTCAGACGACAAAAAAAACGGCTGTTTGAAAACTGATCACGTAAAGTGTGTCATTCCTTTTTTTTTCCTCTTGTAACATTTTTCTTGTAATATTCATGGGGTAATCTACCACACTAGAGCAATTCATGTTGAATTTTCACTATATTAGAAAAGATGATTTAAAGATGTTCATACAAAGACATTCACACAGCCCAATGTGCAAATCAGTGAATTGCTACTTAAGTCAGCAATTGTCAGCCACTCATGTTCAAAAATATGACCACAAAAGATAAAGTAATGGATACCAAGGCCTTAATTTTCAGAAACAGGTAATTAAATAGTTTAGTGAATGAGTTATGGGGAATCTAATGTGGAGATCTGACTGTTATTTGCCAATTTTGTTTCTAACTGCCCCCCCAGTAACATGCCTAGATGCATGGGCTCTCCGGTGCAGACTGATCGCTTTCTCTTTATTCCATTATATCCTTCAAAACGTGAAATGATTTTCTTTCACTTGATCTTAATCTCTTATCAATTGAAAGAATGAATTTTGTTATCAGCTTCCCAAAAGAAATATTATGTAATGATTTTCCTGTCAGCAAACACATTTTCAGAGGGGGAAATACTTTAAAATTAGGCAACAGAGAAGATGAAATCAAACGGAAATGCATTCTTCACAGGAGATAGGCTAGTTTTTTTTTTTTTTCCAAGTCATTAAAATCTGTTTCTGAAATCTTAATTGTATCAACTGGAGATAAGAGGGTAGAAATATGTGTGGAGAAATGCTTTTTTTTTTGAATGAGTTCCATTTTCCCATAACTCCAGTTGGGATGCATGATAAAATTATCAATGAAACGTCCTAATTTGATCCTTAACCAAAGGGATGTTGTCCTATGAATCATCTGTGTTTGTGGGAGGCAACACTGAGGCTAAGAGAGCAGGAATGGGACCCAGATGTTTTCTGGGAAGCTGGTTGCACTGTAGGCTGTGTGTATTACCTAACGTAGGCGAGCATATGGAAGAAAAGGTTGGAAACATCCCATTACAAGTCATATATCACTGAGCTGACAGCAAGGATTTCAGCTTGTTTTTATTTAAATCATGAAAGCAGCTGCTCAGCTGTCCAGCTGTATTAAACTTAACCCTTTTCCTGGCAAATGAATTTTATTCTTGAAAGAGCAGCCAAACTGGAGCTGTTGCAGAAAACGCTAGGTTAGAGGGTCTTAGAGTAATCCTTGCCCCCAGACAGCTGGGCTGGCGATTGCTGGGTGATACTGGGGCCACACAAAACATCTATATTTCATGAAACACTAGTAAAACTCTTGGGCTGGAGATGTCCCAGCAAAATGGAAGACCCAATATACAAGGAATATTTATAGATTTTTTTTCCTTTTAATCTACTTACTTATCAATTACTGCACACTTTTAGTACAAGCCATTACCAATTTTTCATATTTCTTTCTTACTTCCTTCATCTATTTTCTATTTTTTTATTGCTGTTATTATTGCTTCTTTCTTTCCTTAATTCTTCCTTCTCTTTTTGTCTTTTTATGTGATATTAATCTCATTTCATCTCCTGTATTCTCTCCTCTCAGCTCTTCTCTCTACTTTTTCTGCTTTTGACACTATCCTTGTTTTATCTACTTTTGTTTCTTCTCTCTCTGTAATATATGTGCTTCTCTCACAGATCTTCCCTTCTCTCCTTCTCTGTCCCCTTACTGTACACCTCTCTGTGCTTACTCTTTACAGGGTCTTTGAGAGATTTTCTTCTTTCCATAGAATTGATATTTATATAAAAAAAAATAGTTTACAGAAACAGTTCCTATTGTCAGAAACAATCTTTGGTCAGCAAACTAATTCTTCACCACATGTGTCCCAAGCAACTTATTGATTTGTTAGTTTTTAGCACTCTTTTGCTAAAGAAAAAGACTTTAACTGAAGCCTAACAGTTACAGTTAAGTTACAGCCATACAGTAAGCACAGACTTTAATTTCCTGTGCAGAAATCTGTAGAAGAAATATAAGGAGGATCCAGAATAATACTAAACCAGATTAGTAGGTTTGGCACACTAAAACACACGAAAGTACGTTTGTCTCTTACTTTTTGGAGGCAGTAATCTTTATTCTGTGCTACTTCTGCCCTGCTTACCTCCATGTCTGAGCCCTCAGCTTTGCTGTCAGAGTATACGGTTTCCTATTTTATATCCTTATATTATCATCATAGTCCTTTAAGACTACAGCATATTTGAAAAGGATTTCTTGCACATCCACTTGGCATAATGAAATACTATGCTTACAGTAGCAATTAAAAGTGGAACTAACTTACTATTTGATACAAATATTTACATCCACATTATTTCTCTCTTTCTTAAACAAAATGGAAACATGAGGTGCTCAGCAGCAATTGCTTTCTGCCGAGGCTTTGCCACAGTTGCTGCAAGAAAACTCCTGATATAGACAAAGCCTATAAACCCTCAATCCAAGCATTAAGATGTGGCTGTAGAAATGATATCGATCCATGTTATTTTTGGAAAAGGAGAACCAAGATTTTTCCACTGTGGTTCACAGCAACAGAAAGTGTCCATTTGGCCACAGGACGTTTCTTCATGCACAGGTGCACCATATGCACTATGAAAGGCAGCCAAAATACTATCTTCTTGCAGAAGGAGTAACCTCCATAATAACACTGTTAATAATTCTGCATGATTTCTTTACTTCCTGGAGATTAAACTTTCTTGTTATTTTAATACCTTCATGAAATTTTTCTCTGCCTCTTTTCTTTTTTTTTTTTTTTAACTTTTCTATCTCTGTAGATCCCCTTTTCTGCAACATTCATATCTATGCTGTGATGTATTTTCATACCTATAAGAGGTTGTCTGTTTTCTGCTAAAAATGACTGTTCTGATCTTCCAAGATTTTGTTCATTGTTATGTCTAGTTCACACTCACTCACCATGTATAGCATAAAGTTTAAATCTCTCTTCCTTAAAACTAAATTTTCACTTTAAGCCTGTTATTCAGGTTTCTGGTAACACCTTAACCCTCTGCACCAGTGTCCAGCTTGCAGTTAATAAGCATTCCTCTTGCATTCATAGAAATATTTCAATTGCTAGTTGTAACTATCTCCTAAAATTCTGATAGCAAAATCTTCACTCATAGAGTGTAGTTGGGTAGGTTCAGCATCTTTCACAAATATGCCGTACCTTATTTCTCTGGGGAGACTGTGAGAAGTATATCTCATCTGCACCTATCATCTCATATCTTTTTGACTAGCTAGCCCTGTTCAAAATACCTCAGTAGTATTGCATTCCTTCAGGGACTTATTGAAAAGTCCTCAGGGTTTTCTAAAGTGCTTTGCTTCCTGCAAATATGGATGTTTCAGTGAAAACAGTTGGGTTTGTTCTCTACTATCATATATTATTCTTTAACTTTCTGTAAAGTTACTCTGCATTAATTTGGAGTAAGCACTTTGCTGTATCTCTGATTTGTTAGGCAAGATTTTGCTTTACAATCTGATAATCAAAGTAGCATAGTCTTATTTCCCTTCCCAAATTTAACATCTGACCTGCTTATGTTCTGCAGGTCAACATATTCCTTTTGAAGTTTTATTCTTTGCAGGAATGCAAATTCTTCAAATATCTGTTACTCAGCTTGATAGCATGTTCTTCCTCACTTGTGTCTAGATTTTTTTGTAAATCTAAAGTCTCACACTCAGCAGTAGTTTGAAAAAGCTACCATTTGTCCATTATTCCCTCTGTAGTTTTCCTCCTTTTTGGAAAAAGGCCAAGTTCTTGACTGAATTTTTGCCAGGCATTTGCCACAAGCGCAGGTAATTCCAGCTGGAGTGGAAACCTTAACTTCTTCACTTTGCCACTCATCAGCTTTCCTTTTCTGTCTCTGTTTCAAGATGATGTCTTGAGAAAAAACAGCCTGGGGAAGAGGAGTGAGGGAAGTCTCTTTCTTTATCTACATCAATTACCATATATCTGTATAGCTGGTTAGATGTGTTCAAAACTATTTCTGGAGTACTTCAGGACAAACTCTTTTGGGGGACAGCTGGAAGCAAGACTGGGTCTTGTCAGAGATGAAATATCTGTAACTCTTAGAGCTTTCATACAGGATCTCATGCCGGGAATTCAACGTGATTTTGCCATGAGGTCCTCCAGGTGGCAATACAGACAAACTAACACATCAGAACAGTATTTTAAAAGTACAAAAGTGGGAATATCTAAAGTTTGGATTCCTGAGGTTGTCATATTAATTGCACTTCAATTCAAATATACATTCATCATTTTGTCAGTATTGCCAAATTTATGAAAATGAAAGCTGGGCACAAAACAAGAAAGAGAAATTTGGCTCCTGTAATTCCATTGATATATTAGTTGCTACATAGCTAAAATTAGAACATGGAATATTTTAAATGAAAACAAACAAAAAAAGAATTATATTTGAAGTCACTAAAATTAGTTGTTTTTTTGGAGGGGTACTTTTTTTGTATTATTGGTGTCTTGTATCATAGTAGTCATTTATCATTCACAGAATGCATACAAGACATTGCTATAATAATTTCAATTTTACAAAGTTAAAATTGTCTATATAGCTATAAGAACATGAAGATTCAAGTTCTAGATATTTTAGAATCTTTAAAAGTCAAGAAATAAGAAGCAGCTAGCATATTTGGCACCAGAGATTTTTAGAAGATGAATTTCAGTGTGCTTGCAACATCAAACGAAAATGAAAACAGCTTTTCAGTGCAAATCTGTCATTAAGGAATTAATTGACTTTAAAGACTTTTTGCGATTAGAATTTATTTCATCCTGATACACAATCAGTTTTAACTGAAATAGTAGTTTTTTCTTTGAAAGGGACAGGTTTCTCTGTTTTGAATTGGCTATTCTGATGGCTATGTAGATATATTTCCTACAAAACTACTTTTCTGATTTTGATAAGATAAAAGGCTTAGGGTTTTTGTCTGAAATAGTACATCAGGGAATTGCAAGTTGCTAAAGTACTTGCACAGCCAGGTAGAGGTGGGCCTTCGGTTCTGGCTGATAGTTACAGTTTTGTGTCATGCTGTTATCCTCTGTGTACAGGGTGTGTATTGTTCTGCGTTGTTTCTGCCTTCCTCACTGTGCTGAGTGCTGCTGCAGCAAAGTGTTCCAAAGACCAACCTACGCGATAAATCTCTTGTGAAAGCTGACCAAGTCAATCACAGTTCTTTACAGAAACTGCACAAATGCTCCAAGTAATTATTAATTTATATGAACTGATAGTTATAAAAAATATATATGTGAATTACTACAATGCTGTCTTGTTTTTAGTATTTGCCTCCCAGAAAATTCCAAAGTATTCTCTGGTTCACAAAGTCACTTAAAATGCTAAGGGATGGAAAAAATATTTCTATTCTGTAATTTTTTGTTACTGTTTAGCCAGAACAGAGAGAGTAACATCTGGCTGTTACAGTCAGAAGTGTTAGGATCCATAATCATGTTCTTAATGCACTTTCTTAGAGTCTGACTGTGGTCTCCCCCATCATTTTGCTATATATAGAGGTTGTGGGTTTAAAGATTTTCTTATAGTTTAAAATTTAACAAAGCAATTGGAGTAATATTTTTAGCTTTGGTTATATTATGTAGGCCTTTTTGAACAAAAGAATGATATGCATGGTTCCGTATTATTGTGGGAACTGAACTTCACAACTGAGAAAGCTTTTCCAATCATACATTTACAATATCCTTTAGGGAATACAAGATATTCCCTAAAACTCTTTTACATTTGTGTTTCATATAGTGGAATTGATTTGCATAATGTTTTTCTATTGTATACATTTCTATTTAACATGTACTCTTCACTTCAGTACCTGAGCAGCTATAACAATTCTAGTTCAAGTGTGAATTTTTTAAGTCCATCAAGCCACCCAGTATGGAAGTGAACTTACCACAACCACACCTGTTCTTTAATGTCCTCCTTAGAGAAAATTACATCCTAGCTACAAACTCCTTTTTTTGCACTTTCTTTCTTTCTTTCTTTGGCCAATCCTGTAATCTTCTGCGTTCATGAGCTGAGCTTATTGAAGCATTTTAAGGTTTTAGTTATATTTTCTGTCCAGACCTTCAATGATATACCAATATAAGGATAAGGAATCTTTCTTTTTCTCTTCAAATAGCACATATGACTTCAGAAATTTGGTGACATGAATATATATATCCCTAATATGATCATTTAATAAGGATACTCCTTTAATAGTAAGCCTTTAGCTAAAACTCTTTCTGACATTTTTGTCCCAATATTTATTCTGCCATGTGATCACCTCTATGTATTCATGGATGGCATCTACTGCGAGCTATCCCGGATGGGAAGGAGGAAACCAGCAGGGCTTTACTCTAGTTTTTGTTGTTGGCAGTGAGGATTTTGGTGTGACAGTGCAGTGAAAATGAAAAAGAAGCAGAGCTACAAAGGAGGTATAACCATCAGTAAACATTTTGCTCGAGAGAGCAGCAGGTGTGAAGTTTTATGAGTCATATCATTGCTATGTGGAAGAGACAAGTGTTGACTGTGCCTTGTACATTTTTCTGCTATGTATCCTTTGCAGGCCTTTTGTATACTTTTGCAGGCCTAACACAGAGTATTGACCAACATGCATAAGATTCCTATGATGCCAGGATGCAGGTGAGATCTCAAAGGACTTTCTGTCTCTTTTTACTATGGCAAAGATAGTATTGACTTACTCTACAATAAATTGACCTCCTCATGCCCACTATCCTTACGTGAGGCAATTTTAAATTCTTTCTGAAGGAGTATCCTCTGTGAGTTTGACTTAGAGATGGCAGGCTGCGCATCTTGTCCTTCTTCTGCAAAGCCTTATAAAATCTACCATTCCCTGAATTAGGACCCCAGTTTTAAAGAGTGCTGTTGTAGAGTAGCGTAGCCTGTTTGCTACGGCTTGAGAAACGGATTCAAGTCTTACTCCATATTTATCCCAGAGATTGCCCCCAGTCAACAGAGCTATAAGTTTCTCTCTGGTTATTTGAGTGGAGAGTCAGAGGGGTTGGATATTATTAAGTCAGTGCATGCTTTTAGCTACTTAACGCTAGCTATAAAAGCTGTTGTATTAGACTTGATTCACGAGATAGACTCAGCTGGACCCAGGAGATGAGAGGGAGTTCTCAGGGGCTCTTCAGGGGCTGCCTTTCCAAAAGTTGTCAAGCACCTGGTCAAGCCTGTACAGGGCAGATGTCTAGAATACAATAGGCTGCCTTCATACAAGGCTAGACATATGTTTAACATAGATATAATACAAAATGGAGTTAATAATATGATGCAGACACATTGAACATTTGTACTAAGTAGCCAGAATTGATCTGAAGGAGAAGTAGAATCCATAAAGAAATAGCCAAATAATTTTGATAAATGAATCTATTGTGAGTTCAGTCTGTTTCCATAAAAATTATGAATAACAGAAGAGTTGAAATGTATTGAATAAATTATTTCCTCTAAAAAGTGTCTTCAAAAATATCTTAGAGAATTTTAGCATAAATCTTCATGGAGATATGGCACTTTTAAAGTGTTTTATGCAAAAAAGCCAGCAAATCAATTCAAATTTGCAGTTATATCTGATGGATTGATAAATCCTTGCTCCCCACCCTCATTCCTATTATAAGCCCCCTAATTCATATCAGTCCCACACAAGAACCTCAGTACATTTTGACAGAATAATGATAGATGTGCATGAATTTACCCTTATCTCCCACATCCAGATATACATGTCATACTACACTTTTTTTTCCCATTTGGATCAAACACATCATCTGCACAATGTCCTGGCTACATTTTTTTATATGGTCAGGTTGGAATTCCCATATGATTTGCTTTTTAAATGAGTATATGTCAGCGCAATGTCTCATAAAGAGAAAATAATATAGTAGAGATAAAATCATTAATGTAAGTCTGACATGTATTTCTTCTAGTCTAAAATAGGTGGAAAACCTCCAGACTTGGAACTCTTAAGATAGTCAAAACATTGGGCAATGTTACAAGCATATGAAAAATATTCATTTTAGAATTCTTATTGGTCCTTATTGTGGATGTGTCTGGGAGGAAAAAAAAAAAAAGTTTAAATTAAGTCCTTCAAGGCCTCTCACATCCCTAATCCCTGCTTCTAGAGACTCAGCAGAGGGATATCCCTGGAACCAAGGGGTGTTTGTCCCATTACACTCCACAGCACCCTGTGGAACGTTGGCTATGAATGACCCAGAAGGGCTGCAGAGTTTCTCTGGGATCCACCCCTGCACTACGGTTACCCCGCCAATTTCAGTGTAGCTCATTGCCTGATGGACTCAATTAAGCATATTGATCTGATTCCTCCTCAATGGATGAGAATCAGCCCTGTAATAATGTCCACACAAAGTTCCCCTAACAGAAAGAGCAATCCTGCCCTCTGAAATTAAATCATTGTGAGGATTAAGTTCATGAAAACTCATGTTTATTTATTCACAAATACATCTGTGCACTAGGTTGTGTTCAGCTTTTCTTCATTTTTGTCTTACTTTGTTCCTGCATGTTATTAGATAACACCTACCCTGTGATAAGCTACATTGCAGTAATCTTTGGAGAGCTTATCTTCTTCTTCTTTTTTTTTTTCCTCTCCTTGTTAGTGGAAGCTCAAAGTGTTTTTAAATCACTTTTTAAACTAATTAGCTTCTCTGTTATTCAAAAAAGTAAGTTCTTTCTGATGGTTTTATTCTGGTACCAACAGTAAATTCCTTCAGATGCAGACTAATCTTCCTTCAGTATCTGACAATAATTTCCTTAACAATCAGGAGGAGACTGAGATGCCATTCTCCAAATTGTCTGTAATAGCCTCTCCTCAGGTCCTATTATCTGTCATCACTATAGAACTGCCTATAAGTCTTCTGTAAGATTATCTTGTTGCTAAGGTATTTTACTCATCTGGACATCATTTGTTTTATGATGCAATATTTGTTCTCATAGTAGAAAAATATAAGTGTTTGTCTTTCAGGCTTTCAGAGTTAATTCTGTATTTTTTTTAATGTGAATACTCCTGTAGACTACAGTAAAATTACTTTTGTGAGTAAAGGTTGTAAGATTAGATTTTATATTACATATATATGAATTTGTCAGAACTATGTCTACAGTTTTGCAACCCTTTCCCCTTCACTTTCCTGATTTTATGAATTCTTTTTATGATAAAACACTTATTTTCCATATTTTCTATGGAAAATTCTGTATTTAAGTATGCTGGCTTTCAACAAAAAGGAAAGTAATGTTTTGCTTTTGTAGTAGTACTGGTGAAAGTACAATTTGGCTGGTATATGCATAACTGCAAAAGACTTCTATTCTGACTGTGCCTGAAAGACACAAAAATAGGAGATACTTACAGTAAAGATGGAGTAATTCATTATGAGTCAGTTGAAGGACAGATAAATAATAAAAGAGTTAGCACACCAAAATATTTAAAATAACTATTTAAAATAACCAGACTAAAGCTAAACATAAAACACTATCTAAGTTAATTAAGTATCAGCAAAACCTCTTTGAAGCTTAATAAACAAATTAAAATGATTACATTCTCATTTAAATAGGTTCTGGATGGGTTAATTCTTATTGTCAGGAGGGGCATACCTTGGGTAAGCCATCTGATATTTTAAACTATCATTCATTTTCTGCTCTATCATTCTGCTTGGAGCAGAAACAAAAGGGAAAAAAACAGTTGGGCACTCACCCTTTTGGAAATGCAGTCAACACATTGTAAAACTGAAATGAGACAGGGCAAACTCAAGCTAGTATATAATTAATATAAGCAGCAAAATTCCTGTAACCATTTCCACCGAGTGAACAGTTTTGGACAGGGTGTGGCTCAAATACAGTAGGTTTAGGGGTTTTTTTCATCTAAATTTGTGACTTCTCTACTAGCTCACATTAACTTGGTCTGGTCAAGTGAAAGCACTGACTCCATTCCTAGAAGAATTCCTGCATAATCCATCTTGTTGGTGGTTTCTACTTTTACAGTTATAGTAACAGTGTGCATGACGAAGCTATGAGATCACCACTTCAGTCTATCTAACCTCTTATCCTTATGACTTAGGAAATATTCTATCATCTACCACACTGGACTTGACTTTGTCAGCTTTAAAGCTTCTCTGATCTGAAGGAAATGCTCAGACAATCTCCTACAGGATTCTTGGGTGCAAGTTGTCAAGGCAAAGCTCTTGTTCTGTTCCATAGTCTGCCTCAGAAGGCACTTGGCTAGGAGTGCTACTTAGCTGGTGGTACAAGGACACTGGAGAATTAGTTCAGTTGTTGAGGTGAAGTAGGAAAAGGTGTGTTTTGTCTTGGTAGTGACTGAGAAAAGAAAAAAGAGAGTTAGTCTGGGGGCTGAACGCACATGAAAAGTCTTCATGAATAATGGGGAAGGGAAGAACCCCAAGGACTGGCCACTGGCCTGTGACTCTTCAGGTAGCCTGCTTCACATCTTTAAGCAAACGTAATTCAGATATCTTGTGAGAGAATGCCTTTTTGACTGTCTGATGAGGAAAATTAACACTTTTCAGAGCTTTCTCTTTCCCAAAGTACTTTACAGCTTTCTGCAGGGCATTTGAATTCTTCCCCATTGATAACAGATGTCTCTTCATTTCGTAGGAAGAGAGGTTGTGGCAGGAAGGTGCAGGCACAGATGGAACACCACAGGAAGCACACAGGTGCACCATGAATTAGTCTGACAAAGCCGGCCTTAAAATGAGCAAACAAGCTAGTGACCTGTCAGCTAAACTGGTGATAGTAGTTCTTTTGATTCACTTAGCAAAGAAAAAAAAAAATCCTATTTTTTCCATTTTTTTTTTTTTTTTTTACAATCATATGTATACACTGTGCTGGTGCCTACATATCAGAACTATCTACTGTGCATTTTGACTGAAATTAATTAACTGTGCTTTATTTTGGCTAATTAAGTTCACTTAAAAATACACAATGCTTCAACTAGTACTACTGGAAAAAAAAATGTTGAAGGGAGTTATTATAAGGTCTCCAAGAGGGCAAGGTAACCTGTCCTGAACAAAGATGCAGACTTTTTTGCTAGAATATCTATAAAGAGATTCTGTCTATAAATACCTATACATAATTAACAACAAATATAAATACTAAATATATAGTTCCTAAACAATACCATAAGACACACAGAAATCTACTACAGTTTCAATGAAATCTATAAGGCAGCTGATGATATCTACATATCTGGGCCAAATTAGTTTATGATATCACTATGCATATGCATTTTCTTTGACTTCAGAGAGTTACACTGGGGATAAATATGACTCCACAAATCAAAACAGAATCCATATTTTGACATTCCATCCACTGTTCGATAGAAGTTAATCTTTCCAGAAAATCCATAGGATAAATACATTTTATACAGGTATTTGAATCTGTATGTACATATGTTTAAATATACATATGCATATTCTCAGTTTTAGAAGCTTTGTCTATTCAGTAATTTTTCATATCATTTTTTTTTTTCCAAGAAACAGTCTCTGCTTTCATAATTAAAGTCTTTATCCTGATCCCTAAATTTTTGCTCAAGATGGGAAGATGTGGAGCATTAGTGCATGCTCTCACCTTTTTTTAATAGTTTGAAAGCCAGAAAAAAAAAAATAAATGTCTTTTGAACATTTTTAGTGTTTAGGCAATCAGTACCTGCGTTGCCAAGCCTTATTGAAACCAGCTGGATGCCTGCCTCTTGCCTCCCCCTTTGCTGGAAATGCTGCCAGAACAGGTAGTCAAAAACAGAAAGTAGGGAAAAATTCAGGCATCTGTGCTCTCTCTCTCTCTCTCAGGAAAACAGCTGTGGCTTCCATAGGAAGCCCTCATTTTTTCCCATCAGCCAAAACTCTGGATACCCTTGGGTCCAGTTTTGGCACCACTAGCCAAGTAGGATGCAGTTTATGGCTTAAAACTTATGAGAGAAAGCTTTCGGGCGGTCCCATCCCTGGCAGAACACTGAGCGATACTCCCCCGGCTGCAGGCCACATGTGGCCCTCTGACCTCCTCTGAGTGCGCCAAGGGAGAGGTTAACAATGCTGAGACTCCGGCCTCCCTTTGACATACAACGAGAACAATACCAAGGAGCCTGTCCAAGACACATGCATGCTTAGGGCAGAGCATCCTTTCTAACCTAAGCATTCAGCGTGGGGGAAAACAATACTAGACTAAGAAAAATTCTATAAAA
>VZSV01000035.1:4758237-4803214 GCA_013398735.1 Nothocercus julius | reverse complement strand
AACAGTATTCTGTGTTCTCCACTTTTCAATGAAAGGATTACTTTCTCCTTACAGCATATTGGCTTTAAGAGCATCTTCATCTCAAATGACTTTTAGCCTTGATCTCCCTCAATCTTTCTTGAACGCTTTTGCGGTGTTTGTTCACTGGGCTGGAAATCCCTTCTGCTTGTCACTCGATTGCTTTACCCCTATCTGCACATTCTTTCTTTCTTTCGCGTTTGCCATTAGTCACAGTAGCCAGCTTTTTCCCATCACTTCTTTTAGACATCTGAAGCAAAATTTTCCTGTCAGTGATCTAATGTCTGGGGTTTATAGTTAAATGCTAGGAAGTTTTTTTTTTTTTTTTTCCCAACAGAAATATTCAATTTTGGAGCTTGTAACTATTCAACATTTTCTCAAGAGGCTATCAGAAATATTCAATTTTGGAGCTTGTAACTATTCAACATTTTCTCAAGAGGCTATTTAATGTACCACCTTTGTCAAAGCTCTCCATCCTAAGAAACATCTCTCAGTTCTGTTAATCACCCATTCAGGGTGGTTAGGCACAAAATCAGCTTCTGGCAATGAAGCCATCTGTGTAGAAACATGCAACATTTTCCGTCTGCTAGAGATGGAGAGATTAGTGGATGTCTTATATAATGTTCTTCCTGCAATGTCAGGGTAATGTTAAAGTGGCATAAAAATGAAGGGATTCTCTTATTTCTATAGATGCTTGTTAGGTAAATATTACACTTCTAGGCAATATCCAGTCCAAAGTCTGAAATTTTGTGTTAATTGGGTTTTCTTATGTGTTCAAATTGCAATCATCATTGCTATAGCTGCAGTTTTCCTGTATTAGATGCAAGGACACAGGTATAAAGAACAGTTCCCTCCTCTAACATTCTCCCCTAACTGAATTTATCCAAACTATTAAGTAAAAATTTACTCCTCACAAAAGGATTAAGTGGCAGGTTACCTAAGGTCTTCTTAACCTGTGACTTTCACTCTTAGCTTGGCAATATACATGTCCAGTCCTTCTTATACAGAATATTGCATTTAAAAGCATTCAATTCTTTAAGCCTAAGAGAACAATTTAAATTTGATTATATATAAGATCTCTACAGTAAACTATTGATTAAACTAAAATGGGCTTCATATCTCTTAAATAAGGGAGGATAAACTGTTCTTTACATATAATTTAGATAATATCTTATAAAGTGGTATAGCTCTTTGCAGATGTCTGTTTTACCCTCTAACTTGTATTTGTGATGCAATGTATGCAATTATGCCACAGGTGCTGACAGGCATAAAAGAAAATGAGGTGTTTCATCTCAATAGGTACATTTGCTGTTTAAATATTTAAGAAAATAAATATGACAGCTTAAACCAAACTGAGACAGGACTATCTCAAATATTTCATTTCTGTAATGAATAGCTGTTAATAACTCTTTCGATCACACTTCGCGTGTTAGCCTGCAACATATTAAATGGGGATGTTTAGAGACTGGCATATTTCTGAGAGTTTTGTCATAACTTCTAGGAAAGCTTTGTTTTTAATTGTTGACTTTAAATATCATAGTTGAGAAAATTCCTATAACTGTTGCTTATTGAATTTGAGTGAAAAATGAAAGCTGAAAAGTTGAAAACTATTTCAAAACAAAAAGTTGGAATTCAGAATTAAGGTCTAAAACTGTTTATTTTTGAACTTTCCAGTACTGTGTTGTTAAAACCATAAAAAAGCAGTAGCTCGTTGCTTTTCATCCTAGCAAAACACCCTTTGACCAGTATTGTGTGGTGAATTTAAGTATTATTAGAATAACAGAGGACATTAAAATGAGTGACTCTGCTGCCACTCATCTCTCTTATTCGCTAGGAAATAGGTATAGGGGAGGACACTGAGATAGCAGCAGCTGGAAAGGGGGTCAGAGCTTGATCTAGAGTTTACCTAGTGATTCCAGGGACTTAGTGATGCTCAAAGACTTAAAAATGTGTAGGTGTTGGTAGGAGTCACCAGAGTGTAGCTTGACAGGTAACTGTCATGCTTTCAAAGCCCAAGCTCTTAGAGTCACATGGCTATATTAAAATACTTAAATATATAAATATAGCAAATATATAAATATATAACAAATATATAAAATATAACAAAAAACTTTTTTTGTTTTCTGAGGTGTTTACACTAAAATGATGATTGGCAGTTTAAAATTGCAGAAGAATTTTTTTCTTAGAATGCATCTGGAACATAGTGAAGCATATACCTGGTGCAGAAATTATTTTAACATGTTCATTAAACATCTAAGAAGACTTCTATTTAGCAGGATTCTGCTTTAGGAAACAACTTGAAAAGACTGAAGGTTTTAGGTTGATTTAGGAATTGAGATCAATTTTGTTGACTTACTACAGGGATTATCCTGAAATACTTCAGTAAAATATTTTAAGATAATGTTCACACAAGAACGCTCTATTCTCTTCAGTGTATGTGAGTGAGTATAATCTTGGTGCCAGTTACAGCTTGGATTAGCTCAATGCAAAATGAAGAATTAGTAATGATTAGTACAACTTTGGACTTCCTATTCACAACACAACTGACAGCTGGTTTCTCCTGCTCGAAGATGCAAAGATACTAAGCAAGATGCACATAAGCCATCTTAGGTCCAAATACAATGTCAATAGCTATGCCCATGTAAAAAGCCCCATGTGTTTCGCTGAGGGATATGACTTTTTAGCTCGGGTGCGGTGCCAGGAACGTCAAACTGGTGCTGAGATGAGAGACACATTTAACAGAATAGAGAAGGGATGCATATATCACTCACTTCTCTATTATTTTCTCACTGTCTGCTATGAATGGTGTGTGAAACTAATGAGGTATATCATACTATCAAGAAACCAGTCCATGAGTGAACTATTGATATACTTCTCTGGGGGATGAAGATACTTGGTTCAAATCATTTGTGTGCCAGTAGTCTACTAATACGCACCTTGCTCTATGTCTAGGACAAGTTAAATCTGTTAGTTATGTGCTACTGCAATGGTGTGAATGTGTATGATGAACCCTGGGGGTTATTTCCAGGCATCCTACTACTTTTACAGAAATCTTGGACAAGTGTCGAGAAGGCGGTGGTATTATAGTTGTCGCTATTCCCTTCTAGCCACAGTTCCCAATAAAAAATCAGCTTCACACTTTCTTTCCATAAACTTCCAGGTATACTTCCCTATTTTTCTAAGTATATGGATGGCATCACACAGGGAAGGAATATTCTTGTTTGCTGGTTTCTCTTTCCAGGTTTTGCTATTGCAGCTTTTCTGCTAGTGCAAAATTCTTGATCCGCACACTCTACAAGATAATTCGTTTCAGAATCTGCTTGTGCAGACCATGGTATTTCTCTATTAGCCCCAAACTTCCCACCTGAAAACTTCGCACTGAGAATGAAGACAGATGCACGTTGCCCACATTCTGCCATGCAGCAGTAGCAGACCTCTTTCCCCACTTCTGAGTCATCTTTTCTATCTCATGTGGGTAGTTCAGTACCTTAAGCAGTCTTGTATGGAAAAGGGGAAAACAGCCATGGTATTAGTGAAAGGTGGGCAGTTTACATATTTTCAAAATCTGCAGTGATTTCTTCAAGTATTTTGTTATTGGCACTACTATTTGTTATTAACTATTATATCAGTTAATGCTTCCCATCTTTACTAAAAAAGGAACAATGATATTACTCAGGCCAGTTGTCTAAAATAAAGTCTAAAAGTTACTGTGTACTTACTATATATAGTATAAAATGAGATATTAGAGCCATTTTGTTTGTTTTGCAAGTTCAATTAATCAGGTTGAGGAGGCCTTTTGTTTACCATGTTTTTCAATATCAGCTCAGTTTTGTGATGTGGATAGATAATCGAGTATGTGGAGGTGCTCATTTTCCTAAACCCTTTCCAGAATTAGGAGACATTAAATATGCCCATGCATGTTCTGGGTTTGCAGATTTATAGCCATTTGTTGAGCAGGCACAGGCTGCCTCTGCAGCTTCAGCTGGAGTGGACACATCTGCACAGAACTTTCAGAGAATCACAAAACAATTTAAGTCGAAAGGGACCTGAGGTTATTTGGCGCAAGGCTCTCTGTTTTAAGCAGAGCTAACTTGGGACATTTGCCTGAAATTTCTAGACCAATGTCTAAAGTCACATTATTCTATCCATACAATCTCCCAAGAGGAGACAAGACACCATTTTTAGGCTACTCAGATATATAAAATCCTTTAGAGAAGACAAAAGAGCAGAAAAAGACTTTAGTGGTCAACAACAAAAAGTTAATCACAGAAGTGGGTGCCTGAATTTAGCTAATGATTTTAAAGTAGTTAAAGCCAAATAAACTTAAATCACTCCACTGGGGATTTCCTAAGAAGAGCAGGCTCAGTCCTGCAGTCATTTAGTTAGCTGAGATAAATTTATTTCGGTGAATAGTTTTCTTTACATTTCTGTAGGCTTATTTAGAGAAGGAAGGAGTAAAAGACTTTATGGAAAGAGAAAAAAAATGCATGAAAAGGAGTAATGTAAATATTTGAAAGAGTATTGTCCTCTTCCAGCAGTCTAAGGGAAGATACATAATTAATCTGTAGTTAGATAAACAGATAAAGGTAATAAGTGCTTATATTAGACTGGCAAAAGGTTTGAATTCTAAGTCTGACTTTGCTGGATATATCGTGAAAAAATGCTTTCAGGCTTAACAGATCCATATACGTCCACTGTTGACAGTAATTTTTCATTTGAAAATGAAAGTGGAATTATTGCTATTATGGTATGATGTCTGTAGGGAAACTTTTCCCACTATAAGAAGAGAAGTAGTACACTATTTAATTCTATCATTTTATTTATTTCAAACATCACTGGCCAAATTAGGAAATTGATACAGGAATAATTTTGTCAAGGGGCAAATATTAGTGGGTTTGGACAGTATGAGAAGGAATGAATTTCTGTGAGAATAATTTAGAAACTGCTGAGAAGAAAAAAAAAAAAAGCTGATAGGGTGCCAGAGGGTTCAACAGAAAATGCAATATATCTGCACATAGGGTTGAGGAAATGTGTTTCCCCAAAGGCATTAAAAAATACTGGTCAGATACAGTTCAGGTCACCTGGTGGAAAGCTCTTTTGCTTGTCCTGCTGCCCACGCTATCGTCTGCTCAAAACTCCAGCGTGCTCAGCTTTCCATTAGTGACAACCTCTGATTACACCATTCGTTCAGACGAGCCAAGCCTTGTAACTCCAAAATATATAGCGGCAATCAGAAGGACCTGAACTCCAACCTACGCGGCGGTTTCTGCTTGGTAGCCCTTTGCATCTGGCTTTGCTTGCTACAGGTCAGCATTCGAGCCGCTGAGCAGGCCAGAATTGCTGTCATGCAGGGGAGGACGTGGCCCCTTAATTTTTTTCCCTGATGTCTTTTTTTTTTCTTTCAACCTTGCAGCATTATTGTTTCATGAATACATTACTTTCCATTGAGTACTGGCAGTCCTGACATTGATAGGCAGTGAATCAATACTTTTACAGAATCAGGAAGCCAAACTAGTTCTGCAGATGCACAATGTGCAGAATGTGTTTTTTTATTCTAGATATAATAACTGTAATTTGAAGTACGCCCCCAGAAGCATTGATTGCATGCTTTAAGAAATTCACAATAAAGAATTTAATTAAGAAAGAAGAAACTGCAGTACTCCATTTGAAAAAGAAAAATTCACCCGAGATGTTATTTTCATTTTCACTCTATAATAGCAATAACCATCCTTAGCTGAGGACATTTCCTGGGGCTTAATGGCCCATGGCTGTGCTTCTTCAGGTGATCATCATCTCCCAGCTGTCATTAATCCCCTGCAAATGCCCTGCACCTCAGTCATTTAATGTGCTTAAACGTGCTTCTTCTGAAAATGAAATACTTCTATATTTAATGCATCTTCCAGGAATAGGAGTGATCTTTCTGAGGTAAGGAATGGAAGGAGTTTAGTAGCTTGTCAGAGAAGTACTAATTATGACAAGTGGAAGAGATCTGTGGCTGGAGATAGCACGACAATGACTTTTTCCATGATTAGAGCATTTTATATATATGTCACGATTCATACAAAACCCACTTGTACCACAGCCCCATCAGAAATACAGCTAGTTACTTCTAACTGGTTTTCTTAGCATGCACATAGAGCATCTCCCAAAACATGGGGAGTATGTGCTCACAGCTCTGGAAAAATAAGAAAATCTTTCTGTTCCATAGCTATAACGTAGAATTATGCAGTGATTTACTCATTTTACAAGGTGTTTTTGATAAGGCAAGGAAAAAAAAAAAAAAAAAAAGGAAGTTAAATCTTTCATACCTAGAGGTATGAGGTTCTTATAAACAGATCTTTTGATGGGAATTTTCAGAGTGTTTCTTACAAAGGACACCACAAAGAGCATCAACAGTGTTAGGAAAAGTAATGATGCTGTTTTAAACAACAGATGACCTACCCTTGCAAGTCGAATTAAGCTCTTTAATGACAATGTGGAATTGAACACATTAATGACAATATTTGAAGGCAATTAGCCTGGGTAAAAGCTGAACTGGGATTTGATTTTAATTTGGTTGGAATTCTGCTTACTGTTTATTATTCGTATTACTGTTATTGTTATTACTGCTTTACATAATCTTTTGCCTTATAACTGTGCTTTCCTTCCATGTCATGTTCTTATGTACTGTACAGAATATGTAAAGGCTGTCCCTATCCCAAACAGGCTGTAATACAGAGAGGTATCAGGCCTGAACTGCCTTTGCTGTGGGGAGAATTAGTATATTTTAGCTGCTAAAAATCATCATTTATTATTTATATTGGACATTCAGATCTAATATAATTTGATGAAGGACTGTGCAAATGAGGACAGAAGTGAATTTTTGAGCAATGCATGGTTAAAGTTGGAATGCTAAATGATATAAATGTTAAAATTAGATCTCTCCCAGTCAATACTTTTGATTGCAGGTTAACCTGAAAAAAAGGTGAACTGTTACACCTTGACCCACAGATTCCCTTTCAATTTCCCCTGTTAATTCAACTAAAAATCACTTGAGCAAAATACCTTTTAGTAAAGATGGAATGTTTTGGCTAATTCTCAGTAAAAAATTTTGCTTATTTATGTAACCCATAAAAACTGCTGCATTTCTGCATATTTTTAAATGAAGACTTTTTTTTTTTTTTTTCCCCAAATGCAAAAGACAAATAGCAGTTTTTTTAAATAAAGCATTTCACACACATTCACGTGCACACACACGGGTGCTCATCCTGTCCTACATTTTTACTAGTTTTTGGAAGAGGTATTAGCTGAATTAGAACTCACCCTTCTAATATTCCTAGTCAACTTAAAGCAAAATTTTCAGCAGAAAGTAAGGGAAAAAAAAAGTCAATAAATCTCATTATAAAATTAATTGGAAAAAGAAAAAGATATATATTATAATAGTTAATAATATTATAGTATTATTTCAGATGTAGTTTATATCTCATCATAACTAATGGGCTGTGAAATAAGCAATGATATATTATATTACAGCTAGAATACCTAATTACTTAATTTGCCCAAGCTTATATTTAAGGATATTCAGGGCATTTATGCACTGCTATGCAAATTACAGTGTCAGCATTCTACAGACCATTTGCCAAAACACAGTTAAAGGTTTTGTACCTTACTTCTATCACAGATGGTGTTATAGCTGACCTATCTTCTTATATCATGATGGGTGATCCAAATACAAACTCAATTACAGAGTAGGGAAAGTCAGGCAGACTTTGCATTGGAATGAATTCCTTCAAGATATTATACAATAACAGACAATAAAAAAGTATTAATTCCAAACATGAATTTATCATTCTGCCTAGAATTTTTCCATAATTTTCCCTTTAAGAGTTCTGTTTCTCTCATCTATTGATTATATTTACAGATAAATAGCGGCTTATTATTCTTAGTAATGCTTCTCATTTTAAATTTTGTGTTGTAGGTTTTGTTTTCCCTCTGCGCTGCCTTCTGGGTAATACGAACTCTGAAGCGGAGCACTTCATGCGCAGATAAACACAACTGAGAGAGCAGATCTCACATCACTAATTATGGAAAGAGCACTTTGGAATACTCTTCAAAGTTCCTTGCAATTAATCAACTATGCCTCTAACTGAATTGCAATCATTTCACATATGATAGGAGGGGGTTGTGATTTTTATGAAGGTTTGAGAGATTCATTAGAATAGGCATCTGTTTTGATTTGATTTTTAAAAATATTTAATTTCCCATCTCATTAAAGAAAAGATTCTTGTAGTTCTTTCCCCATGCCTTCACAATTTTTTTTACGTTGAAGGGATCACAGAATCTTAGAGACTATGTAAAATGATAGCATTTTGCAGTCATTTTATGAGTATTTAACCATATGTAAAAAATATTCTTCATGATAGAAATAATTAAAATCATATTTGTTGCAACCTGGTATAGAGCCCTATCTAGATTAAATGTAAAAATATGCGAATGTCAGTTTTTCCATAATGATTGAATTGCATTAGAATCTCAGTGTCATACTCAATCGTGTTTTCATAACATACAGCTACATAAAGATGAATAGCAACAAAATGATTAAAAACAGCATGATAAAATAACTCAAACTAGTACGAGTTGAAACATCTTCAATAACTTTGGCTGATATATGTATTGCATAATGTAGGCTTGTAGTTTAGATTGAATTATTTCAGGGGTATACCTGCTGTTGCCAACTTCAGATACTGATCGCGCCAGCACTTACACACATGAGCATCCCATTCACTAATGTTACTCACGTGACAAAATATTTGCAAAACTGGGCCCTTAATTTCTAGTAATTTCCTGCCGAGGTGATCTCAGGGGAGATACACATCTTGTCATTCAGAAGCTGCTGGAAAGATGGTTTCTATTGAGATAGGAAAATTAAATACAAATGGTGAAGGGAGTCTCCAAACAGCAGGGCTGGCAAAAATACTGGAGCTAGGTTGTTTTTCTTTCCTCATGCTCTTCCAACATTTACTTGGCTCCAAGATATTTAAAAATGCTTAAAGTCGAGTAGCTAAAAAATGTAGGCTGTCTTGCATGCTTCAAACTAGTAACAATACCTGGATTAAAATATGAGGCTTTTTTTTTTTTTTTCTCCATTTTCCTTTAAGATATTAATGACATCATTTTCCTTTAAGATATTAATGACATGCTAACAGAGATCTCAGATGTAGACAGATAGCCTACTTTTAATTAAGTTGCATTTTCATTCTTTAGCTGTAACAGGTACCAAGATCTACATAATTGAATGTTCCCAACAAATCAGAAAGAACTACATGGTCAGAAAGACCATGTAGTTATATAAATAAAATCAATCTAGTTTCCAGTGATACTATCAGTCTTATTTTATATAGATTCTTTCTTTAAAATCCACATTTTAATTTACTCCACTTGTGGATCAAATGGCCTGTGCCTATCGCTTTGGATTATGCTCAAAGAACTAAAAATATTTAACTGAAAAAGCAAGGTTTAGTTTGATTAGAGGTAGTCTTGGGACACAAAGTACAGGTCACACCTTTCTTAACTTAAGGCATGCTTAAATGAAAGGTTTACTTTGGTATCTCTTTCACTTTGTGTAATGAGAAGATGAAAAACAACCCCATGAAAATATTACAAAAGCGAGTATTTTAAAATATTTGTTTAGAATTTTAGTTCAGTCATCATAGGTTTCTAATGTCTTCTTAAGAAATTAATAAATGCAGGTATATATCTCTGGCTCCCACAGTGGAAATATCATGTAGTGACTAGAACACAGATGTGGAATCTCTTTTATGTTCGTGGTTCTGACCCAAACTTATCTTTTTACTTGAGTTTCAGCATCTGCAGAATGGAGGTGGACAGATACTGACAGTGTATAGTCACACCATAATCAAAGTGGTCTTTTTTTCACAAAGCTATTACAGTATATTTAACATAATGATTGATTCTGATTCCACAAGTAGAACACAATCCACACATTTTTTAGGTGACCTCATGAATTACTGCAAATGTACTTTCTAAATTTGCAACAGGGACATTGACCTTACAGGAATGTGATTAGGTCAGTTTAACATTATGACTGAGAACTGCAATGAATAGTCATATAAAAAGGCAGTTTTCTTATCAAAATAAATCCTTCAAAGAGCCATGAGAAGAATAATTTAATGCATTAGTGTTTTCTAGCTTTCAGTTGATTCACTCAGGTAAAACCATATATATTTTTCTACCACTTGCTGCAATAGGCCCTCAGCTCTCTGTGTTGTTAGATATATTGTATGCACTCAAAATCTGCATTTAAAAATCTGCCATCTTGGAAGGGCAATAATTAAAATCTATATGCACTTATGATCCATTAAAATATTTTTAAAGGTATCTTAATTAACATCATTTTTTTCACATGGGATAATGAAAAGAATGTGAAAGTAAGTGCAAATAAGTCCCTATTAGTTCCCCTCAAATAAATTAAAAAATACTGAGAAGCTAGTGACACATATCAAAAGCACAGTAATTTAACTACGATATCATTCCAAGGAACATAGTTGTACTCAGATGAGGCCATTTCTACTCAATGAAATAGGAAAATGCAGACGCAGGCAGAGAATACAATCTGAAAATATCCATTCTACAGCATACTCTGTCAGAGAGCCTGTACACATGATAGAAACCTTACTGGCCTAGCTTTAAAGTATCTCATTTCTCAGCTTGATTGGAATCCAGAATAAAATATTCCTCTGTTTCAAGTCTACAGAGAGCTCTGTTGCTGGGAACATCTAACGTGTTCTGACAGGAGAGCATCCCTTATAAAATGTTTTTGCAATCGCATCCTCTAAAAAGTGGCTGAAGAAGGCAGCCCTGTTGCTAAAGCAGACGTCTGCAAAACCTCCTCTTTTTCTGAGGGCGTTGAGCCCAAATTTCTACTTACCAAGGACTGTAGCCATCATGTACATACTGTTCTGAGGGAGGAGAGGAGTGTTCCTCACATTTCACACTGTGTTGGATTCTTCTGGATGAAGTCTTGAACAGTCACATTAGAGCAGCCTCATGCCCAGCAGATCTGGTCTCCATCTCCTGGATTTTACATTAACAGCCTTCACGTATATATTGGCAAACCTTTGGTTTGGGCCCTGAAGATGGGCTCTGTCTTCCCAGATAAGAGGGAGTTTAATGGACAGGCTCAGAGAAACATCCTTGACTGTAGCATTCCCCCAGTAACCACGTGTGTCAGGTATAGATTCAGGTCAACATATTTGTTTTGATCTTTTTTTTCTTTAAGTATTTCAATATTTTGCAGCCTAAGACTATACTGGTTCTAGTTCATACTGTTTATAGCTACTACATGGGATTAAACTATCATGTCAAATGTTTATGGTTTTGAATAATCAAGAGGCTCTGGAGGCTAGATGTCCAATGGATTGATTTATATATAGTTATTATATTGTAAATATTTGACTGAATGAATTAAATGCTAATATCAAACATTGATTATTGGTAGGATATATTAGTGACATTTTGGTAATTGGCCCTCCTCCACTCACTTTTTTTATCTTCTTGGTGTTTGCCCATGCTGTGTGTTTTCAATTGTATGGGATCAAGTGAAATCAGGTGAATTATGTGAGGGTATTAGTGAACAAAATATTACTGCATAGCTAATCGATTTTGTATAAGTAACTGTTTTTCTTTAGGGAAACACCTCTTCATGTCTCCAGGAAAAGAAATACTCTGCAGGCTAAACCCCTAGCCTTGTATGTCCAAGCAGGAAACCTTCTAAATCACTTTTGTACTATTTGCAGTCTTGCTTAAGACTTCCGTTTGGTTTTGTTCGTCATTAAACTCCCCAGTGGCATACCATGGGGAAAAACAGAACTTTTTTTAAGCAAGTGTTACAAAAGTGACTTCCCGTACCCGTCCACATTACTGCTGTTGTAATGTCATATCTCCATACATGGACTTTCCTGGGCTGTGTTCACAACAATGTCAAGCTGCTGAAAATGAAGAAGGGAGCATCTGAACCCTGTGTTCACTTGAAATCTGATCCTACATTATCCAAGTCACTGAAAATCTTGCCTTTGACTTCAGAGGATCAGGACGTTCCATGTACGTAAACAACAGTCATGCTATGGGTCCTGCACCTCTCACTTTGGTATAGTGCCTTAATTAAAAGTAGCACAATTGCACCTTTAATTGTTCCTGTAGGCTGAAAACATGCCGTTCATTGTATTAAATTCAGAGCCTTTTGATGGCTAACCAATGACAGAGAAAGGTAACGCTGTAAGATATGCATACCATATAGAAAAGGCTAGTGGCCCTTCCTCTTGTTGTTCCTGTTTTTGCTTTTCTCTCAGGTCTGTGAGTTTATGAACATTGTGTCTTAGAACTGGGGTTCCTGCAATCTTGTGACTACTGCTTTTTATTTATTTATTTTTCATTGTATTTATTTGCTTTCATTAATAAGTGCTTCTAACCACTGAAAGTATAAATCATAGAATAGTCAAAATCTAAGAGGAAAATAATAAGATTTTAATAGGTGCTATTTTATCATATTTTGCTTTTTAAACCACCTTAATGATTACATGATTTTAAGCCCTTGGGTTTGCTAATACTGCAGGAAAAAGTATTCCCAGTCTCTCCTTTGTCAATAAATCCTCTATCTGCAGCCTGGGAACGTATAATGGCCATGAGGCAGCATTTTGCTGGGTTTTCTGATTGCTTGCTGGTGTTTGGCCCGTTTAGATTGGGATTAATATAAACTGGGCAACAGAACAGGCACTTTGAGGGTCCCTACCCTAGGTGAACATGAGCACCTCAGGAAAGAGTTTAAGTCATAGTATGTTATGTTACCTGTCACTCCCTAGCATTTATGTTCCACGCAAACAAGAAAGGTACTGTGGACTTCAGTATTTTGTGTTTCTACAGACGAAGCAAGTGTTAAAAACCACGAGTCTGAAACTCAGATACAAATCACAAGGTAAAATAAAAATAAGATATCTCATATATTGGAGCAGCACTTCCATATTAATATGAGGGCCAATGGAAAACTTGGCTCAGTCTTTGTCATTTTTGCCCCACCTATGGAAAACAGCAGAAAAATGTGGAAACACTGAGTAAGTATGAACTGCTGAGTGCCCTTGTGTTTATGGTTTGGCAAAGAAATAAAATACAAAATGAATCCTCTTCCCCCAGACCCTTGCTATGTTTTTAATGCTTCCTCATTTAGTCCTTATTTTCTTCACATTTTTTTCTGTCTGCCTCTCTCCTTCTGTGTTTATTTATTTCTGCAATACTACCTATCCTGCTTGCTGTAGTTTTTTTGTGGAAGCACATAAGGGTGCATTGCGTGTCCACAAAGAATTTAATATTTTTATAGTTATTGCATTATCCCAATCATAATAATCTAAAGATGACCACTTTCTTTATCATTGCTATCCATCAATATTATGCATTTCTAGTATTCCAAATACACAATATTTCTCTTGTACATTTTAAATGTGATATTTATTTATTTCATATGTCTGCCTGGTTTCCTCTAATGATTCACTTTCTATTTCCATTCCAGTAAAATAGTATAGTATTTTCCCCAGTTTCTAATCCCTTTCCAGTTTCTTCTGTATGAATTCTTTCTAGTTACTTTTTGTCCCTTCAGGCACTCCACTTTAGCTGTCACTATCCGTCTCTGACTCAGGATGTGCTATAGCATTTTTTACACACTATTTTCTAACCTGTTACTTTTAGTGCAACAGAGACAGGCAGCCAAGTAGCAGTTATGTTTGATTAAAAAAAGATTAAAAGAAAAAAGAAAATCATGGAACATTTCAAACCCCTTGGAAATTGTGATGCGACTGACATTTAGCTTTTTCCATAAACCGTGAATGCAAGTACTTTATCAGCACATAAATTACAATAATAGAAATGTTTGCCAGGAAAGAATAATACTATATGAAGACAGTTAAGACTACATTTTTTAGATCCAAGAATAGCCTATTAACTGCCTCCATGTGATCATGACTTTTGCTGGTGTCTGTCTGTGTTGAGGTCATGAGCCTGTTATTTGGAGATTATGGCATTACTCCGTACCTAAAGTAGTAGCTTTTGGGATTTCATTTCTAACAACCCTTTACCTTTCCCCACTCATGACTCATGATGGACTTCTTACCTTTAATCACTTTGAAAGAACAAATTTTACTTTT
This sequence comes from Nothocercus julius, assembly GCA_013398735.1. Taxonomy (NCBI): domain Eukaryota; kingdom Metazoa; phylum Chordata; class Aves; order Tinamiformes; family Tinamidae; genus Nothocercus; species Nothocercus julius. Next base: position 4,789,007 of record VZSV01000035.1, on the reverse strand, counting down.
GATCTTCTTTTATTCACAGGGCAAGAAAATCATTTAAGGAAGAGTAAGGCATTAAACACTGTGGCACTATAGGTATTTACCAGTGCGCTGATTTCTGGAAAACCTCAAGTCCTCATGCAGATCCATATCCATCACAACAAACTGAGCAAGAGAAATGGCACATGATCGGGGAATGGTGGGAGAAATGTACATGTACAATGTACATGATGTTTCTGAGGTTCTGATAGCATTGGATCTCAGACTTCATTTTGTGGTGTTTATTTATTTATTTATTATTATGACCTATTTTCCGTGAAACACGAGTTGTAAAAGAGGAGTAATAAATTCATCCCTTCATGGCTATTGAGAAAGGTATTCGGAGATTTTTTTTTCTTTGGCAGCAATGTGCCTATTGTTCATTGGAAAATCTAGGACTCCCTTCATCTCTGATGTTTCGAACATAGACATCACTGTTTAGCCAGAAAAGATCACCTGGGAACTATAGTGTCAGTGCTAGAATAGATTTAATGTCCTTCTTTTACAAGGTGAAGTTCAGCCCTCAGATAGCTAGCCCAAACTGGACAAACTGGACACATTTTGCAGTAGCACTTTCCCTAATGATTTAATTAATTAAGAGATTTCATGCAGTCCTCTTCCTCAGGATCAAAGTCAACCAATAGAAAACAAGAACTTGATGCTCAGCTGTCTTGCTGGGAAGGTCTATCACTCTTTTCTATCCTTCCCACTCTTGAGGATTCATATGGGAGAAAATAGACTACTGACCATAAGATATATACTGATAATATATTATGTGCCTAAGTTGTATGAGTGAAGGACAAAGAACACCAGGTTGTGCTCCAGAAGGAAAATTATTGCTCAATAATCTTTTTTTTTTTTTTTTTTTTTTTTTCCCCAAAGTTTTCTCCGTGCAGGAAACCCCTGTGGCAGCATTCAGTTTTAGTTAGCACAGCCCGGGCTGTTGTAGGACCGTGGAAACATACTGCACATGGCTTCCTCTTTGCAGCTCTTCAAAGCAGCTTATAATATTTTCCCTGAGGAATCACAAGCTGTTAAGAAGTTACATGAAAAATAGCTCAGCTCTGAATGTGGGTGGGAGGCGTTTGAGCATTGAGTGCGATGGGTGTTGCATCCCATCACGCAGCCAAAGCAGGCTGAAGTGCTCAATCTGCACTCCCCCAGAGTCTCCAGGTGAGGAAAGAGATTTGGGCTTCAGCAGCTCTGTTGCAGAGGGAAGGAGAAGCACAGATTGCCGCAGGCCCTGGCAGCAGGGAGGGCGTTTCAAGCCTATCAGGCACAGATGTGAATAGCACAAACTCCCGCTCCCTGTCACTCAAACACAGAAGTTAAAAAAGTACAGGTAATACAGAAAAGAGGTGCCCCAAGCAAGGCCAAGCACTGCATATACCATGGCTCTTTTTTTCATCAGCATCAGGTTATCTGATCTCAGCCTACTTTTCAAATTTGTGTCAGAGCATTATGTCGGAACAGATTACCCATGTGGTTTCTGCATTTTTTTTTTCCTTCTCCTGTTCAGGAAGTTCTCCATGACATTGTGCTTTGCCTAAGTGGGTCTTCAAATGCACATCAGGGATTTTTCTACCTATAGGTTTGAGGGATTCAATGTGGCTGCAATGCATATCTTTAGGGTCCTGTAAGATTCTTTTGCAAGATAAAGAAAATAGGCTAGAAGTAGCCCTGGCCATTGCAGCAGGTGACAACTAAAGTGTATTATTAGTACATTTCTCATTTCTGTCCTTTTTCAAGATGGATATACAGAGTCGCATATAACACTTAGGGTTCATTGACAGAAGTCACTTGTGCCTGGTAGATGCAGAGGTACAATATTCTTTTAAATGTATTTCATTTCTTTTGATTTTTTTTTCAGAAAGAGCAAAGGTTCAAAGAATATTTCCTCTAGATGTTGTTTTACAAATAATAAATATAGTCATAGGCAGTGTAACATATAGTAGCAGCTACGATAAAGTTAACTTTCATCATATGCTGATGATCTGTCACCCATCTGTCAACTATCAGATCTGTCTTGCAGTCTAAATATATGGGGAAAGAGAAGTAATGCCAGGATAACTGTTAATAGGAGTTAGCAAATATTGACCCTGAATTATTGATATTAATAAAAAGTAATGTAATATTTCAAATTCAGTCCCACAATCTGAGCTCAGTGAAAATGGCCAAAAATGTGCACTGGGATGTTTTTGTTTTTTCTGGAAGATTTTCTGGAACTTATGGAAAATGTAGTCCTGTAGAAGTCTAAATATAATCTGTGGAAAATACTCAACTGTAGGACCCATTTTCCTGTTAAGGAGGTCTCAGAGTGACAGAATTATTAGTGCTTGAGTTCTTGGCTGTGTCTGGTTAAAAAGTCTGTAGTTGGTCCACATCTAAGGTGTGGATGAATAGATAGATACACCAGTGTGGAGTTTTATGTCTAAATTCACAGATAAAGGATGTATAAGATACTTTTCTTTATTTTCCAGAAGGCATATATAGATTTCTTGAATACTATCTAACATTTCTGGGTAATTTTTACCCAGATAATTTCTGGGTAATTTATAAGATCTAGGTCTGAACTGACTACATATGCAGATAACATGAAAGTGATAAAGGTGTAAAATAATAATACTATGTGGCTTTAGTCTTTCTCTTTTACTGGGCATAGTTTCTGATTAGGGAGGAGCAAGGTAAAAGTATATAGAAATGTGTTCTCCTTTCAAGCTTTCTGTGTCTTATTTGTTTGGAGAAAATATGTTAATTTTTAACTATGTTTTGGAAGTCATCTCAACCTTCTTTTTTTCACCTTTGAGAGTTGTGTTGACTGCTTACTTTACATTTTATTCTTTTTATCCCTGTAGAACAGATGGAGTAATAGACTAGATAAAATTCTGTACTGATTTAGAAGATTCGATCAGTAAAACCTCATTTATGACTTTGCTGTGCAGTGTCAATCTGCCTATATTGGAGGCCACTGGTCTGACATTTTATCACTGGATTTTTTGAGAGGTCACTGTGCCATTCTTATGTCTTCTATGGGACAACTATACAAATGAACAGTCAGCTAAGCTGTTGACCCTAGCATTGTCTTCCTAGATATGGACTACCTATGAAAGATAGATATTTAAGAGCCAAGAATATAGCTATAAAAAAACTGCTGTGCATTTTCAACCTGCTATCTGGCTGCCCATTTTGCAAAATCAATAGAGACAATCACCCAACTGCTTAGACACTGTGTGAGGACCTGAGTCTACTTTTCTCTCAAAAGCTGGTTCCGAGAGAGAGAGAGGCTCACAGATAAGGTTCCTGCTGGCAGTAACACATCAGAGTAGATTTATAAGAAACAAAAGAGAAAATCTTCCTTTGACACAAACCAGCAGGTAAAAAGTAAATGAAAGAGCCCCTCGCTGAGTTCACTAAAAGCTGATTCTAGATTACATGTGCTCCTGTTCTGACACTTCCGTAGGGAAGAAATGCTGCTACCTGTAATGCGGGCTCGTACTTAGTTGTCTCTGGCATGCTCTGACACTTAGGCATCTGGGAGGTTTCTGTCATTCCAACACAGATCTGTCTTGGAAAAATTTCTTTAGGCAGGTAAGAAAGAAGGAGCAGCTTGGGCCTGTTCTTACAGTGTTTTTCTAAGAAAAGCTGGATCCTTGGCTGAAATAAACTGGGTAGCTGTGCTGACCTTTGTGTGTGGCTGTTTGTTCTTTTTGGCTCATTGAATTGCCTCACATCCTAAGCTCATTAAACTGTGGTTCAGCCAAATTCACTGAAAAAAAAAACAAATGTAAGTGCAATAGCATATTACAGTGGCTGGGGTAAGAGCTTTAGGTAAAAATAATTGCATTACAAAAATTAGGTTCTCTAGAATAGGAGCCACAGATTTGTCATTAACTCCTGTTAATGACCATATGAGTGGCTGAGTCTTTGAATTTCTGTACAGTTTCAGTATCCTAGATACACTGAAAAGTGTTAAAGGGGTTTCAAATGTGTTAAAGGGCTTCTTGGTTTGACAAGCAATTTGCAGCAAATCATCAGATAGGACATAGTTCTGGGCGAGCTGCTCTAGCTGATCCTTCTGGAGCAAAGGGGTCAGACTAGAAGATCTGCAAAGGACCCTTCCAACCTCAACTATTCTATGATTCTGAGATATTTTTGCACCCAGTGGAAACGTCTTACTACTTGATCAAAATGACATTTAACATACTGGTTCACAGTAGATGTTTAGCTAAATGGCCTTGCTTTCCCATGTGTATTCCCAAGAATTAAGAGTTGCCAATTGTTTGAGATTTTTAAAAGAAGATATTCACCAAGGAGATGGAGCTGGTGCAGTCCTCTCAACATCACTGCAAGAAGAGATGGCTCAGCAGATGGGACACACTAGTGATTTACAGTTTTGTTACTCCAGTCCAAATAGCATAAAAAAAAAAAATCAGAAATTCAGAATAATGAATGACTGAATGACCTCAATATTTACACAAAAATATATCCTTTTCCCAGAGATTTAGGAGTTAGACAAAAAGTCAAAAGTGTCTGCTTGCTCAATGTTAAGGTTGAACTCTTTGTCTAGACTGGGCAAAACACTCCTGAAACCATTTAACCCATGAGCTTTACTTATCTATTTCAAATAATGCTGTCATGTCTTTACAGGTCATTCTGAAAGATGTAGTAAAGCATCTTTGCAGGCTCCCTCCAGACAAGATCCAAAACAACAGAAAAAAACAATGCTTGTAAGACACAGTGTACAGTAATGTGCACATGCACAACAAAATGGACTGCACATTGCAATTGAGTCAGGAAAGAGCAAAAATCTAGCAGGAGAGTGTTTATTAGCCCGGACACTCAGTAGAGTCTGGTTGTAGATTTTGGTCATATTTGATCATATTTGGTCAAACTATTGCATATTTCTATATAATAGGAGTTTAAAGACCAAAAAGATGTGCATTGCTTGGCTGGCAGCTCCTCAGTTCAATATCTAGCTTAATGAGTTGCTGGGATTTGATGCAGCCCAGTGAGTAAGGTTTTCCTGCTGCCTTGCTCTTTGATTATGTTACACAACCAGCTCTCTTTTATATTTTGATAGTGACATCTATTGGAGCTTTGAAGAATTATCTTTTGAAGGGAAAAAATACCCAGATGTACCTTAGTCAAAGGAAGCTTTTTCTGACAGAATTTCCAGCTAAAATAAAAGCAGACACATATTGGTCATCAAAATATATACTGGAATGAAAATACCTATGCACAAAAAAAGTAACAATGTTTCAAACTGAACTCAAGGCAAAACTGCAATATGAAATGAGAAAGCTGTACTACATATATATTTGGGGGGACTCTTATGAGTAATGCAGTAGAGCAGTGTTAGATTAATATGAAAGTTTAGATATGAATATCACCAAAGTTCCTGAATCTCTTGATGTTAAGAATAAGTCTTAAATAATATAACTCCAGAATAAGATTTATTGTGAATATTAAACAGGGCAACTGCTTAAAATTAAAGGTGATTTCAGACTGATTCATTCATAAAGCAAGAAGAGAATTTAGAGTATTATCATAACTTTGGTTTAAAGGAAACTAGAAAAAAATGAAGTATACAAGCTAAAGATAGCTTGAAATTTACTTTTCGGATATCACTTTCATTATTTTTTCCTTGCCCTATTGACTGAAGAACACCACCTGCTAGCTAGGGTCTCCTGTTTTGCATGAGATCCTAAAATTTTTCAAGGAATTTATCTTTCTGGTTCAAGAAAAAAAAAAAAAAAAAAAAAAACATTAAAAATGTCTCAATGGAAAGAACAGAAGTGAAAAGGTTATACACGTTATTTTTTTGCCAAATTTATCAATAGCTTAGCTCTAAGGAACCAAGGAAAACATTGAGGTCTCATGAATGCTAAATGGGCTCCTTGCTTGCTGTATCACTTTCCTTTCTTGGAGTTTTCAATTTACTGGATTAGATTATGTAATTTAGGGCTTTCGTTCATATACAACACCACCTAGAGGTAGAATTTGAGACCTAATTTTAGTGATCTAAACTGAAGTACTTGTTTAAACTAATGTATAGGCTCCATCTATAGTCAACAGTGAGAAAGAGATGACTGCTCTTGACTAACCTTTCTCAGATACCTGTCTGAAGATGGGTTACAGTGCATTGTAATATCTATTAAACCTTGCCTGGCTTGCACCTTTGAAATGCCTGTCTTTCTGTCTTTTTATGATTGGTGAGCTTAGAAACTTAACCAGATATGCTAAATTTATTTAGACGAAACCCACCAACATGCTAAGTTGACAGCCTGAAGATGACAGTAATGTAAGATTTGATCAAATCTGCTGTAGATCTAAGCAATATCTTGATTTAGTTTAAATATGCTAGGTACTTTAGGAAATAGTCAGCTTGACAAGAATGCCTGGTAAGTATTTGACAACCAGAGCCTTTGCTGTCAAAAGTACACACTTATCAAAACTATTTAGCATGACACTAGCTCAGCTATAAGCAATTTATGCTCACTTCTCTGGATTATACTGTGAATATGTTCTGTACTTCTGTTCAGAGGTTACAACAAGGGACTTGCATTTGTCAAGAGGCCAAAGCTCAGTTACAAATCCAACAATATTTCAAAAGATGAAAGAAGCAAGATGGTCTCAAATTTTGAAGTTTGTTTCTTTTTTTTTTTTTTATGTTACTTGATTTTAGTTAATTCTGATTTTTAAATGCTAAAGATTCTGGTTATATTTTACTTCTCCCACATGTTGTTTCGAATATCTTGGGACTTGCTTTTGTTCTTATTCAACGTGGTGTATCTTCAACAGATTCAATATCCTACTACAAAATGAAGAACTGAAGCATGATCTTATGATTGCAGACATAATTGACTCAGATGATCTAATTGAAAAAATGCCTGGAATAACTTGACTAATTCTGTATTATATGTTTTACAAATCTCTACACATATATGCACGCATATACTATCTACAGCAATTGATAATGTCTTCAGTTATTGTTCCCATATAAATAATAAATTAATATCTCCCACCATAGGATGAGAAACATTCATTTTTTACTGACAGCATTATATTCTGCATTGTTATTCAACATTTACAAGGCCTGAGGGAAAAATAAAATGCTAATGATGTTGTAAAGGCACTCTCTGCTAATGAAAATATATCCAAATTCATCTCCGCTTTCATTTAGCGGGAATTAAGTTATTTAGTGCCTTAGAAGTCTCTGTAAAGTCTGAAATAAGAAAAGACCAGGTAATTTATTAGTCCATTTATTGTGACATTTTGTGACTGAAGAATAATTCTATGGTTTGGTACTGTATCTATTGTTATTCCTACTGCTGGTAAAAGCAGTTTCAGTGATGTAAGTTCATGCAAACAAAAGCTATAGAATCACTTTCCTCCCTCTGACTGTGCTTTCTAGATCACTGATTGTTCAAATAAATATACAGGTCAGAATACAAGAAAAAATCAAATAAGGCTTCTTTCTCTAGGCTTGAACATAGTTATTAATTGAGAGATCAATTTGTTTGAAACCAGAGAAATTCTCTAGACTCTGTGCTGGGAACCCAGCAAATAAGAGCATAGAAACAGTGGGGTGAGAGACCACAAAGTGATTTCATGGTGCTTATAAGTTCTGCTACAGCCAGACACTTCTGCTATGGCCAAGTATCCACAAGCAGACTCTGGAAAGGTTTTTATGCATTTCTGTACTGCTCTCCTGTCCCATAGGTGCGTTACAGCCTCCGGATCTTGGCTGCACTCTGCTATGCTAATAAGCACTGTGGGATATAAAGCACTGGAGAGCACTGGGCAGAGATATCCAGACTGTCTCTGACCTGTCTTATTAAATCCATTTCCATTTCAGCTGTGACAGATCACTTCTCCATGCAGAGCCACCTGGCTGGTTGCTCCATTGCCTTCCCCTGTATTCAGGCTGCAGGATAGCATGTTGGTTTGGGCACGGAACCAAATCCATGTTGATGTGATGTATCAGGTACTGTCAGAGCCCTGAGTTCCTTAACAGGCTTTAACAGCCCAGACCACTGCCAGCTGGGGCCTCTGCAGCAAGAGCTCTATCTGACCTCAGCCTGGGGCCTTCAGCTCCTCCCTGAGCTGGGCTTGGGCTGACTGGGGACCCTGTTGATCACGATCCTGACCCACAGGCTGGCTTCCTGGCCTGGCTCAGACCTGCCTTGTCACTGACTTGGTGATCATGAGCGGGGTCTGACTCTTATCACCCTGGCTGATGAGCCAGCTTTCCAGCCTGGCCTTGGACCTGCCTCAACACCTTAGATCTGTCTGGTGATCACTGGACCTGATTGTGCCCCTAATCTCCAGTTTGACTTTCCATCGTGACCTTGGACCACTTTTACATCTACAGATTCTCTGATCTGGATTCTTAGCTGAACCTTGCCTGCTTCTCTGCGGAACCTTCTCTGCTTCTGCCTGTTTTGCCTCATTCACAACTATGGGGCAGGCTCTGGCAAGGTCTCTGTGCTGCCAGCTGTGATATTCCCTTTGGCTCCCACATGGTTGTTAGCTTGGGCCTGTTCAAGCTCTGTGGAGGTGGGTCTGGGGATACACAGGACCTTGACCTTGCCAACCCTCCTGAGGGCCTTGGGCTTTGGCCTCCGCGCAGCACTGACCCTTTGATCAACCCCCAGGTTCCTGTATGAATCCCGTGGGCCTGACTAGCCCCTGGGGCTCTTCAGGGGAAGTCTGTGATCCCCACCCAGCCCTAAATTTGGTGCTGTAGGTCCAGTCTATGGCAGTGTTATCACGCTCAGCCCTTTAGGGACTGAGACCCTGTCCCTTAGGGAGAAGTTGGCCCTTGCTGCTCCCCAACAGCACTAAAGCACAACACTTGAAACAATAATCTCTCCCAAAGGCAATTTTTAGGAGCAGAGCTGTTGCTTGTCCTTAAGCAGCACCTCATTGATTTAGCACAGTCATTCCTCAGCTCAGAACTGCTATTATGAAACTAGAGAATGGACTTGATAGCTAACAATTTAATTTTATATTGCGAAATTAAAGAAACTTGTTAGAGACATCAGCTATACTCGGGAAGAGTTTCTGTCTCCAGAACAGTGCAAAGAAGAATCAAAGTGTCCTTAAATAAATCAAAGATGAAATTTCTAGTTGTGGTCTGTGTTCTAGGTAGAGAACATAGATACACAGGAAAGGTTTCATATGTAACTGGATGAATAATCACGTTAAAATATGCTAGGAGTAAGTAATAAGGAAATGGGAAAAAAACTGATCAGCAAAGAAAACTTTGTCTAGGAAGTCAGACACTAGTCAGAATTGACTGAGAAATTGCATTGAACTCAGTTATGCTTTGCAAAGGGAATGGAAAAATGAATGCAGAAAGTCCATCTAGAAATTTAAATGAGCACCTGGTTTCAGTTTTAAATTAAGAGGATGATATAGAACATGAATGCAAAATGAAGATTGTTCATGAGTTTGAATATATAGAAATGGAAATAACTGTGCAAAACTAAGTAATTTAACTAAGCATTCATTTTTGGGTATCCATTCTTCACCTTGAAGGAACAACGACAATGCCATCACTGTGAACAACAGATATTACATTTCTGTTAAAGAAAAGTAGAAAACAATTCAGGTAAGCTGCTAGTTGTTAGTCTCACCTAAGTAGAGTTTAAGATTTAAAAAATATATATCCTAAGCATCAACTTTGGCTACTGTCAGATATGATGCCTAGGTAGATTTTTTTTTTTTTTCTGATCCAGTAGAGCTAGATCACTACAGCTGTGCAAGTCTTCTTGGAGGCTGATAAAATGAAAACTAGGTGTTAAAAGCAGAACTTTTCAAAACTCAGTCTTCAGGCTAATATTATTTAACTTTTTCTAATTACCTTTGCCCAACTGAGTGCAGAAATGTAAATTAGCTGATAAGGCTGAAAGATAGTAGGACAGATATCTGAATGTAAGATAAGCTTAAAGAATGGAATTACAGCAATTTAATGAAATTTAGTAATATGAACTGCAATGTCCTTCACAGAAGGATTAATGACCAAAAAAAAAAAAAAAAAAAAAATTTTTTTAAAAAAAAAAAAAAAAAATAGCAATTCAGAGAGTCCAAGAAGGAAGACTGGGATTTGCCAGTCAGTCACAAGAATCTCCAAAGAACTGTGCATGAGAAAGGAGAAGCTATTAAGTAAAAAATCCCTAGTTAAGATAGAGAAACTCTAATGCTGCTCAACAACACACTGATAGAATCCTGGCTATGATGTTATTTACTTTTATCTACTTTTTCTACAGTTCCAGTGACCCCTATTCAGAAGAAGGCAACCAGGCTATTTGGAGACTCTGCGAAGGGCTTCATCTTCTAAGGAAAAAAAGGCTGAGACAGCATGATTACATTTTCATGGCTATCTGTAAATTGCATGGTACCAGCAAGTCATAGGGTCTGTTCCCTCTCTTGTTCATTTTTTGCTGACAAAGCAAAAATGCTTTCAGACATGTGTACCTATCTGTCTGATAGAATGGAGGTCAAATGGAGGAGGGAGACAAAGTCTTGTCAACCTGTAGCCAGGACATGATTGAGACGCACAACACAACTCAGGAGAATAAAAGTGCAGTTTGGATATAACCTTTAAGTTCTTGGGAAATGAACATAGTGAAGTTGAGGAGTTGGTTAAAACAACTGGCAAAAAAATAAAAGAATATATGTAGACTGATAAGCTAAAGGTTTTTCAGTTGCTTGCTAATATGACTGATTGCTTGTGGTACAGGAGGTATGGAATGACTACTGTGCTAAACAGGATATTTTTAGCAATATGTGCCTTTTTACAATGTAGAGTAAGTGAGAGTTATGAAGCAGGTACTTCTGTTCTGATATTCTCTTGTAACAGAAGTGCCAAGAAATACTCACAGCCAAGAAATACTCACTAAAAGCTCACTCAGATGGGGTGCCATTTAGTGGAGAAACCTTGGAGGACATGTTTCATATTTGAAGCAAGGTAAACTGAGAGACAACTGAAAACTTTAAGTCCAGTTGTGGGTATTTGCAAACACTAATGGAGACTAATGGAGATCTTTTATTGCTATAGATAAAAACAGTAATAAATCTCATCTGATGCATTATTTTGTTTTACATAAGATACATTGCTGCTATATTAGACTTTTTAATGTCATCACTTGTATACATTCATATATGAGTTCATTTTTAACAGGAAATGTAATCAAGGTAAAATCTTTTGCAGGTGGCATTTGGTGCAATGATGAGATACTCATTACTGAAGGATGGTACAGTCATATATACTTAGTGCCAGGGATTCTGGTATGCTGATGTCTAGTATGCTCTTCATTCACGGCAATTTCATTTTCTGGTAAGTTTATATTTAACTGAGGCTTTATCTTGACTATTCAGCTCTTCTTATACTATGGCCTATCTATTAAACTCCCAACCGACCGTGGGCTTTGTTGATACGTTATAATGCTTTTAGATACAGTTTGTCTTCTATATAGCCTCTGACTTGGTTTATATTGATACATTTACTGTAAAGTATGCTTTTTACAAACATATCACACTGTTTTTTCTAAACGGAAATCTGAAGGCTGACTTACTGGTATGATTCACTTTTTTTTTTTTTTTCCTGCTGTGTAGGGACTGTGAATAATTTAGGGTTTCTGCAAATTTTACATAGTACTTCATTATATTCTGATACTGTTCTACTTTTCACTAAAATACCTCTGAATAACACCAGCATTCTTGTTGGTGTTTATCTAAACAAATACCGTTTCAATAAAGAAGGAACAGCAAACTTATTTTAATTCCTATTAAAGTAAGATTTGCTTATGCTTTTTTTCCCTCCCTGTTTATATTGTTTTAAGACTTGTTGATTATGTGCAGTTCATTCACTATCTTATACTTTTAAGAAATTGAATAACCTGTCCTCATTCTTGTCACACTATTTCTTGTCACACTATTTCATTTTATTTACTACTACTTATATCCTTCAAGGTGTTTCTTGATGCTGAATTGATCTATTGACTTATTGCTGTTATAGAATTTCACAGATTTCCTTTGTAGCTAAGCTGCTAGATAAATGAATCATATGACCTTGTCAGTTTCTCTCTAACACTGCTGTTGCTTTTTTTCTTGAAATTTCTTATTTCTCAGGCTTGTAAAAAACTGAGTCTAAGACTATATAACCAGACACTTGCAGTTACAGGTGTTACAGACAGTCCAGGTGAAGAAACTGGACTTAACCGAGAACATCTAGGGAGCCTGCTGCCATCAGCACAAAGGATTATACTGGTTCAAGGGTAAATTGGGAGGTTCTTAGAGTCTTCCTGAGACTTTTCTTTGGTATAATGAAAAGGGATATTCTACTTTGCAGGTAGGTGTTCTGATATGTTGTTACAGTAGTATTAATAGAGAATTATTTTGGCTTTTACAGTCTCATTTTATATAAATGTAAAATGATTTTTTTGGTGGTGATCCAGAGCTAAGGACCTCTACCTTTAGTTTCCTTTAAAGGCTGTCTTTTTTTTTGACCCTTCTGCATCCTTGTCTCTCTCCTTGCCTTATTCTGAGACCTTCTTTTTATGCAGGTTTTGGAAAAGACTTGGAGACCTGCTTCTCAACTTTTCTTCCTTTCTTTCTTTCTTTCCTATTCTCATAGAAATGAGTTCTCAGTTTGGGTAGGTGTTGTTTGAATGCCTGGTTGAGTAGTAGTGTTCTCTTTGTGCATAAGAACTTACACTTTCAAAAATGATGTGTGGAATTTTAAAGTAGTCTGTAATTGGACATAAATTTTTAGAGAAGAGAACGCAAAAGAGTCAGAGATGTTGATGGTGACCAGAGTGATTCTCCTGAGTCTTGTTAATGACTTACTGGTCCAGAGAGGTTCAGCACTCCTCTCTGGACTGTGCTGGCGCAAAGCTAGTTTTACATTATTGTGTGTTATTTTTGCCTGTGCTAATTCATTATCCCTTCAGGACAGGGACCATGTCATACTGCAATTCACTTTAATAATATTAAAGGTTAATGCAACTATAACTACATCTCTTTTTGCATATTAATTAACTTGGTATAATTTAAGTTGTAAGTCTTATGTCTCAGCATATGTCCATGGCATTATCTTTACTGTTCCTCATTACTTCAACAAAATGGGCTCAGAGGTGAAATAGGAAGTTAAATGAGTATTAATGTCAGGATTATTCTTACATCCCTCTGAGTCTTAAGTACTCTCCTCATTTTAGTATCAGCTGCAAATTTTATGATCTGACTTATTACAGTTTTATCTAGACCATTGAATAAAATATGAGTATCTGCTGCTGTTAATCTACAGTCCTGTGGAATTTCACCTTTTGGAAGCTGCCTTTCTACTTTCCTTCCTGTTCCTTGTTTTTCTGGATGTTTGTCGGAAGCTTGGTTTCCTGAAGGCAAGTGACTAGATCAGATATTGAAGTAATTTGAAGTTTTTATGGTGCTACAAGGAAAGCAAAGTCAAGGATTGGGAAGAGTCAGATTTCAGAAAATTGGCCTTCAGATTTGAACACTGGATCACAAGTGCTTGATATTAGATAAAAGTTTGAAGATCACTTTTAAAAGAGACTTACCCCACAATGGTTTCTTAACCACGACTTTGTGGTTACCACAATCCATCATTTTTTTCTTCTTTTAGTTTTTAAAAACATCTAGCTATATCAAGTGTGTTGGTTTCTCTAAGTCTATACATTAATAGTTTTCATTTTTAAAGCAACTAGATTTTCTCTAACATGATTTACTCTTTCCATATCCACAATGGCTTATAATTTTTTATGTGGTTATATAATTATATCCTTTAAAATGATCCATAAATGCAACATCTTTTTCTTAAAATCAGACTCAGTAAGGCATAAAGCATTCTTGATTTTCCTTACAGATAAACAGGTGCTAAAGGCATTCATCACTTTTCAGGATTAGGCAGGGTGTTAAAATACCATGTTTGGAAGAGTTTTGAAATTTGATTTTGGAGGGGATTGCCATTATTTGCATCTGGAGTAGTGAAGAGAATTAAAGCCATGGGCTCATCTGATAGTGAACTTGATCTAAGAGTATAGGAGGAAACTGAGAGAAGGAATGATACAAAGCAACTGTGTGTTAAAACTGGATTAGTGAGGATGGACAAATAAAAGAAAGACCCTCTGCTTTGGAACTAAGGCTGAGGAGCCTGAACTACCTTAGGGGAACCTTCAGCCCAGAGGGCAGAAGGAGGAGGAAGGTAGGTGAGGCCATATGCTTATGTAAGTAAACTGTACCCTGCTTATATAGAAGAAAGCTGAAAGTTTAAATGCTTTTCGTGTGTAGCTTACTATATAAATTAAACTCTTCTTGTTTTGTTTCCTGTATCGTCCTTCTGTATTTGAGTTAGTTATCTGAAGATAACTCTGTTATCTGCTGGTGCAAACAATAAAAATCTAGAAATCTGCAGCTTTCAGCTAAGAGCTGAAGCAAGGAAAAAGATTAGACAAGAGACAGGAGACTTGACAGATTTACACTAGTAGCATGGAGAGTGAAAGAAGAAAATTGTTGCCATCTTTTTCCAATGCAGAAAACCTCAAAGGCATTAAATAGAGCTGAGCTCAAAACAAACCAAAGGAGATTATTCTTCATGAAATATGAGGTTGATCTGCAGAATTAGTTGTCATAGTAGCTGTGCCAAAAGCTCTCATTAGTGAAGGGGCACACTGGACAAGTTCATGGAGGAGACATCTCTTTGTAGTCACTAAAAGCAGAGAAATCACATCCTTCTCAGGAGGGGCTTAAAATGAAGAGATAAAGCATTGGAGTCTGAAAATTAAGAATTATTTATGCTTACTCTGTTCTTATTCTTTCTTATATGTTGGCTTTTTTTTTTTTTTTTTTTTTTTTTTTTTTTTTTTTTTTTTTTTTTCAGATAAGTAGAATATAAGAGCAATTATGCTGGCTGAAGACAAAGTCCATCTATCTGATGGGACAAAAAATAACTAGCTTCTTGGCTGTGGGGATAAGACAGAGCTCAAGAGTTGGTGGTCTGACCCTCTCTTCACTGGCCTGACCTGTGAGATACCCTATTAAGTCCCAGAAAAATGTATCTTCATAGTGATGGTGTTGGAAATTGACAGTATTTGGTACTTAATAGCTCTTTAGACTGCTACCCTGTGCTGTAGGGAGGATCACAGATAGAAACTTTCTAAAAGGAGATAGGAATGGGATGAATACATATGAAACTGCTAATGCTGCTGCCCTTGTGAAAGGTCTATAGGGAAGCCAAGTGTAGCTTGACAGAGAAGACATACCATGAAGAGGAAATATGAGTAACTGATGTTGAGGGTGGTGTCAACAGAGGTGTGCAGTTACTTCCCAATCTTGTTAGTAAGTCAATAATTGTAATATTTTTTTTGATACTCCCCTTTGTCCTTCTGATTCTTCGACCATGCAGAATGGTGGCAAGGGAAGGTAAGAAGGCATTAGATCCCTGTTTTTATATCTTGCACCCTGCAGCCTCAGAACTTTAAAGTTCTAACTGTATTTGTGTGTCTCTGTGAGTAGCCCTAGAAAAAAAGGTGGGGGACAGAGCAATTTTAAAAGGCTAGAAAACTGCTATTCAATAGTCTTTAATCATCTCCAAAACCTTTTACCAGCTGAAGTACCCTATTAACAGCATTGAGGAGGCATTTATAGAGCCATTGCTTTCAGAGTCTTTCATATGCATTATGCAGGAATGCAGTGCTTACTGAAGGAGGCTGAGCAGTCTTTACTGAGGCAGTGGTGAGACCTTGTATCCCACTGCTAGCAAAGACATAAGGGCAATGAAAGATCAATTTTCTGTTTCTTTTCCCAGAGTGTGAAAGTGTATTTCTTATTTCAGCCTCAAATCAAAAAATGATTTGGAAAATTTCAATGCTGCTTTCACTGTTCCCCTTTATTAGTATGAGGAACAATTCTTCTATTAAGTCAGATGATACAGTTACTTTTGATATTATTTTTATAAACTTACCAGCATTTTTAAGCCACCATTTTTAATGGTGAAAATAGAGTATGAGAATGCTAAAGAAGGAGAGAAAAATAGATTTTGAGGTTTCATTTGTTCATCTATGTGTTCACTCTTGATATCAATACCTTTTGAATGGAAAATGCACTATATTATTTTCCGAATTTTTTCCAGTCTTGGGCCAGATCTTCAAGATAAAAACATGAGATGTGAACAAAAGGATGTACATGTAAATTAGCCTGGACTTGGTTGACAGACTGGTAGAATGGTTGTGGACAGTGAAAATGGCAAACACAAAATGCAGTGTGTTAAAACCACATCAGTGAAATTCAAGAGTGCTGGGCTTTTAACAGCAGACATAGAATCTGACCCCCTAGAAGTAAGTGGTAAGATAGATCAATGAGCCATCTATGCCAGTATCCTGAGATCAGTTCATATCTGATGTTGTATAAGTTGATCATATAAAATGTGGTTTGAGAATCAATAATTCAAGAATCCAATTGATCATTTGTTGAGGTGAATCAAGTGAGTCAAATCAGGTTGTGCGGGGGAAAGTGAGAGAAGCTAAAACTTCTAGATAGGGTTTTGTAATAAAAGAAAATGTTTGTAAAGCCATTTTTTTTTTTTTTTAACTCTTCTCACATGAAATCTGTATATTTGTTACGATGGTGGTAGACCGTTGAGGTAAGCACTGGCTTGTCAGTCACAACATGATATAAGCAGCCATATTCCTGAGCTATCAGACATTCAACACTGTCCCAGCAACTACTGGAAGACTTTTCCAGGCCTCTTCAGCAAGGATACAAAATGTTCAGTCGAACTGGATTTATCTGGGTTTTCTAGTTGGCTTTAGCCTTGGGAACTCTAAGGCAGAAACTGCTGGAAATCCTTTGTTACCAAAATGTGACTTCTGCCTTCTCAGTGAAACAAGTTGCAAGAGTTTCAGAGACTTTTTTACTGTAACAGACCTTTTCAGCATCAGCATTTCTGAGTTGCCAAATGGACAATGATTAGTACAAGCTACCTAGTACTGATTTTCTGTGAGCTAGGATCAACTGAATATCCTTCTCTGTTGCTTAGCTAAAGGAAAAGTGAAGATCACATTGCAAACATTTTTCCTACATCAAAAGAGAATAATTCAGCAGATCCTCCTCTGCTTTCTATTATAAAATTGCAAAACACAAGAAGTCTTTTTTTTTTTTTTTTTTTTTTCAGGACGTTCATTCTGTTTCCCCCACGAGCTTCACGCAATCTTTATCTTTTTAATTCTTGAAAAAAAATTTAACTTTTGGTACTTTATGTAAATGTATAAAAAATAGATGGTTTTGTCTAGCTGTACTTGATAGCTGAAGGTGGCAACTCTTTGAACTCCCTGTTCTCAAGGAAAAATATTCTCATATGGAACTAGATTGGAAGTAGCTATTGTTATGCCAAGAGTGGTCATTGTTGGACTATCTTTAGCTCCAACTCCTCTTTTCCTGTTAGTTTAATGGAAATTGCATCCCTCAGAGCATACGTCTCTGAAGCAATTAAGGTGATGCAGTGTGTGCTCCTCAGGAAGATGAGGTCACTTTCATTTTTTTTGGCCTGAACAGGTTATTTACAAATGTTCCTTTCCCAAGTGGTTCTACTTTTAGTGAGCAATTAATGTCAATCAAGCATGTACAACTTTAAGTCACAATTGTATGGAAAAAAATATGATCAGCTGTCTCTGTAGCTAGCATTAAGCATTGATATTTTGGTAGGAAGTGAATTCCAGTGCAGCAGAAATTCTCAAAAAGCAGAACTACTTTTTAAGTATGACCGTTTCTGCAGTCATCAGACTTATTTGAAAGGTGTTTGAGGTTCACATGCTATAAATAATACTAGTGCCTTTATTTTATTTGCCTTTTCTTCATGGTTTTTGTGAACCACATTTTATTTTCTTTGAGCAGAAAAGGTTTCTCAGGTAATTTGAAGAAATTCTTTTGGTAAGGCTAGATTAAAACAATACAGTTTGAGGAAATAGTTGATCTAACTTCTGTAGCTGTGAAACTGAAATAATGGGTTAAGAGTACTACTGATAAGAAGCTAGATAATAGGCCAGCAAGCAGGATGTCTGTAGTCTATCAAGGATTAAATGAGGTCTATATAAAGCACTAGTGTAATTGTAAAATCAAGACATGTAAACTGGAAAGCATCCAGATAAAACATCTGAAGATACAGGCCATAAATAGAACATGTGGTTCCAATAAAGAATGAGCTTCACTGTGTGTTTAGGATACAGGTAAAGAAGCTAAACCAATTAAACAAATCTTAATAGTTTAATGGCAAAAGATAATAATCAATAAATTATCAGTTAGTAGGTAAGAATCTGATTCCCTGCACATGAAATGCGACTGTGTTTTGATACTTTATACTGAGGCTGCTGAACAGGTAGATCCTTGTAAGTTGTAGAGCCAGTGCAAAGGACTATGTTTACTACCTGTCATATTGTCTGAAGAAGGAACCCATCTCAACAGTAAAGATAACTGAACAGATATGGAATAATTGGCACGGAAACTGTTTCTCTGCCAATTATAATGATGGGGTGAACTGGGTAGTGGTCAGGACTCTGATGTGCCTGCTGCAGGCAGGGTAGAGTTAGACCTACATGATAAGAACCAACCAACATAGAGCATCTTTCCTGGGAGCCACCGTGTGATCCATTTCCAAGACACCATGGCTTCATCAACCACTCTAACAGGTAGATAACAGCATTTGTATCTATAAACAGCAAGCTCTGCCTCAGGAAAAAATTCAGAAACTAACAGAAAAAAAGGTCATGTGTTCTGCAGGAATTAAAACTTGTTCAGGCTCTGGTGTCTCTGGTCAAAGAATTCTCTTGCTTTAAAAGATTTTTATGAGTGAGGTGTGTCTTTTTATATCTCTAACTACCAAAGAGCAGTTAGGAGGTAATAAATGACATGCTTGTTTGTTTTATTCATGCCTGACAAGTAAGCCCTTATGCCAGTTTCAAAAATGTGAAGTTGACTGAAATGCATTTTAGGCAATATGAAAAAAAGTACTAGCAAAGTCTTGCAACATTGTGACATCTGCTCTCATCAAAAAGAAAAGTGATGTCAGCTCCTCAGACATGTTATGATCATCTATTCCTATTTCTTTCTGCCTGAATAAAAGGAGGCAGAAGTATATACTGTATTGTATAAACAGTACATACAAAGAAAATAAAAGTAATGGAGAAGTGTAGAGCTAGGTGCGTATTGTCTACTCCTCAAGGATGCAAATGAAGGATTAACATGTCTTTTTAGGTAACCTTGGCCTATTCTGAAACATCTGTTCTTCAACAAAAATTCATACTTGCAGAAACAGAGGTAGCCAATCTAACAAAGAATATATGGAAGTTTTTATTTAAACTAATTTAACGTTGTTGCATTTTGAAAGATGTAGTGGTGGTGGGGAAGGAGATATCAAATACTGTGTTAGCTATACACCCAACTCTGGCAGTATTGGATTCACAAACAGTCTGCCAACCGTAGGTCCTGTTGCCTTCCTAGGAGCGAATCGAGTTCCCAAATAGTGTGATCAACTATAAGCTCGACTCTGGCAGTATCAGATTCACGAACAGTCTGTCAACTGTAGGTCTGATCGCCCCCCAGACAAGTAGTTGAGTTCACAAACAGCATGATTTATTCAAATGCAACATTTACAAGCAGGTTTCAGATGCCAGTACAGGAAATTCTCTACTACAGTGTGGGGTTTTTAGCTAGCTTTGATGTACGAATGTGCAATCATCACTCACCCCAAAGATGGGAGAGGGCTCTTCATCTCGAGTCTCCTCAGGCGGCATCCCAGCCCGAGGGGAGGAAGGGGGACCAGGCCGTCGACTCTCCCAAGAGTTACGATGGATTCTTTTTTGCTCACTTCTTTTCCTCCTTACTTCACCATTTATACTTTTATTTGCATTCAGGTGGAGCTTGAGTGACTATAGTCATACTTAATATCGTTATTGATTGGTGCAACAGTTTCTCGCTGTCATTTAAAGGTACAGTCAATGGAAAATCTAGAGCGCATGCTCAGTGCGGAGTGCTCGTACCTCGGAGGTGGTAACTTTGGGGATGGAGGTGTGTTTTGGCATTATAATGAGCTTATAATGAGCAAAGTTTGAGCAAAGTTCATCCCAAAGGAGTGATTTGCCACCCTTGCTGGCTCAGCACCAGACATGTTATCGTATATCTCCCATTGGACAGCTGCTGTGCTGCTTATCAGTGGCCCAGCACAGGGAATGCAACAGTTTGGCCGCGGTGCCTTCACTCCGCTCCATCTTCCATTACTCCTCTCTGCAGCTGCTGGGAGGGCAGGTTGTGCTGCCTAGGGAACCGTGGAGGAGCAGAGCCCTGGGCTACCAACCATCCTGGAAGCAGCAACTGTGTATCACCCCAAGCAAGCTTCTGTAATGCCAAAAGTGGTGTTAGCCCCTAGTTTTTCTCTAAGTTCCCCCTTTCAAGCAATTCTTCCATAAACTATCCCTTCTTCCACAAAATATCTATTTTTAACCTTGGGAAAGTACTTTGTCTTTGGAGGTGGTCCATGCATACCTTATGTTAAGTTGCTAAGGATTCTACTGAAGCTGAGGTAAGACACTTTCAGAGCATGAAGGGTTTAGAGAAGTCTTAATTAAAGCCTTAGTCTGACTGTAAAGTATGAGAACTAGCTTATCCAGTTCTGTAGGAACAATAAATAAAGGCAGGATTATTGTTCCTGACTGGGTATGCAACTTCTCTCAGCTTTACTCTTCATTTTGAGTCTAAAGAGAAGAGAGCCCTCTTGCATGCTAACTGCCTTTTAAAGGTATCAAAAAGATTAAAATTCAGGAGAATTCCTTGAATTGTAAACTTGTAACTGCTTTAGCAAAGAGAATTTTTGAAGATAAAAATCTAATCAGGAAGCAGCAACACTGCTGCTCTTGGCACAAAACAGCAATTTTCTTCCAAAAACAAATTCAGTTACAAGAAATCATTTTGGGAAGGATTTTTAGTACACTGGCATGTTCTTGTTCCCAACAAAGTTCTGAAAACTATAATGAAATACGTATTCTCTTTAACAGATTATTTAAATTTCTTTACTCTCATGAGGTCTGTGTACTACTATTTCCATATTACACAGCTTAAATCAAAGTCAGATATTGTGTGATCCAGTCTCTAAAAATCCCACTTAGACACCAAGAAGAGTTGCAGGCATAACACATAAATCCCAGGTAGAGACCTTCTTTGGTTAATCCTTCAGATACATAAACTTGTCAGGCACTGTTTATTCTGAAAATTCCCTCAGTGTTCAATTTATTTCTTTGTGTATTTTTAGAAATGCTTGTTTAGGGACACAGAGAAGTACAATCTGTTCTGATTCAGAATTAGGCAGATAGCGATAGTTCAGTTGTCTAAATTCTTTGGAAAAGTTAGACTTTTTTAAGACTACATCCTTTATTATGAAACTGGTGGTATTTTGTCTCTTATTCCTTTTATTATTATTCCTTTTATTCCGAAAGGATCACAAAGAGACTAGGTTAGAGACTGCTAGTAGCTAAAAACTATCACGTTCCTCCAGCTATTTTATGGAGGCCCATAATTCCAGCAGTTTTTTCTCCCAAATGAGATGGGAATGAGATGAGAAATTTAGACCAAATGAGATGTTGCTGTCTTATTGGATTCCGGAGGAGTGGTTATAATGCATTTGAATTGTGCTACAAAGGTAGATGAGCTCCGGAGTAGCAGAAATATTGAGAAACCCTCTTCTAGTGTTTTTAGGCATGGGAGACACTAAGGCTTGACTAGGTAGTTTTCTGATGTAAAGCTCTAATGTACCAAGGCAAATAACGAATCTGCTCATTTTGACAGAACTCTCACATTATATTCATCTCTTCCCCTAAAATGAGAGGTTGAATGAATGTGAATGAATTCTATTAATACAAGCATATATGAGACCAACAATATAAGAATTTTGGGGGGAGGGATGTAGGATCCTAGAGTTCTGACTCCCAAGCTTTTTTTCTTTTTCTTTCTTTTTTTTTTTTTTTTCTTTTTTTTTTTTTTTTTTTTTTGTTTTTTTTCTCCTGTTTCTCCCAGTGAGCCCTACAGGAGTCCCTACCAGTCTGTACCATGTGACCATGTAACGCATTTCCATGAACCTAGGGATGGAAATAGTTTTACCCATTCTAATCTGAAAACCTGAAGTTACGATTTGGCTCATGCTTATTTGTGTCAGATCTGTCCTGAGGCTTTCTAAAGGCAGGCTTCTTGCTTCAACAGATGATATTGTGAGCACTTTCCTAAAATGAGAAAGATGTTTGTTTACCATAAAGCTGATTAAAGCCCAGAAAAAGCAGTTTCTCATGTAGTGCTCTAAACATTAGATTATTAGAAAAGTTTGAAGGCTGCTGTAGTAATGATGATTGTCAACTTGGAGGCACACAGTTAATATGACTAGCGAAATACCTAGACAGGTTGAATGCTGTATGTCAAGGGAGGACGGACATGCCTAGTTAATCATGCCAGACTTTTCTGAAGGGGTTCGAAGACATCTAACAGCTGTCTCATTGACTGAATATAAAATGTAGTTGTATTTGGCCTTTACTTGATTCCAGAAAGAACTTCCTTTTTTTTTTTTTTTTTTTTTTTTTTTTTTTCTGTCTTTGGAATATTTGATTTCCTGGATTGCTGGGGATGCTGAGCATCATGAAAGTGTCACTCATCTTGCTTTTGATGTAGCAAATGTAGAACATTTTCAGTATAATAGAAGTTCAAAAGCCGATGAGCAACTATCAATTTGGTTCATGGCGTACTTGATAGATTAAGGAGTCCATTGCAGTTGAGAAGTTTGTGTAATATTGTATAAAATATATACATTCATATAGTATTAGGGCCTGTACTAAGTTCTTGGCCTTAAGAATACAGTTTTCCTCTTTCTTTAAGGATCAGGATTCAAGGATTAGGAAAAAGATAAAACTAGTTTTTATTACTAATACGGAATTAAAAAGTGAGTTCAATATAACATGATGGAAGAAAAAATATTTCAAATAAGGGCAGACAAACAAACACAACTTGCAGTCAGTGCACCCTTGGTGCAGATACTAATATCTCTATGCAGGGAGTAGTTCTAGAAATGTCCTATTTGTTATGAGAGCAGAGCAAAGAGAGGCAGCAGTTTGTGCAGCAATTCACACAGTAGGACTCAAAGGGGTCCACTCCAGTCAGTATTCTACACTTCCTCAGTAGAGTTATGACACATTGCAGAGTACATTCTCCGGAAGCCCGTGGAGTTGCTGCATCTGTCACATTGGAGTCTTCCACCCAGATGGACCTCTTTACAGCGGATGCAGCTCTGCAGGTCTCAGGCTGCAGAGCGTACCTGGGTTCTCTCCATAAGGCTGAGGCTGACAGTCATTTTGGCAGTATCATTTGTACCAATGTGGAAAAGCAGCAGGAGGTAATAATTATTACTCTGGAATTATCAAATGGGATTTCAGAGCTCTGGGTGTCAGTGGTCAAGGGTCTAAGGGCCCGGGTTGTTTTCTGCTCAGTCCTGCCAATGAGGGGGAAGGATGGGAGGAAGAGTAGATAGACACTCCAAGTAAACAACTGGCTGCACCATTGCCAGCAACAGGGTTTGAATTTCTACAACCATGGGTCCCTGTCTGAAGATCAGTAACTGCTTTGGAGAGATGGGATCCACCTCACTAAAAGGCACATATGTCTTTGTCAACAGGCTGGACAACCTAGTAACTTCTTCAAGCTAGGAAAGACACTTTAAAAAGGCTTTAACCTAGGAAAGAGGGGAGAGTGATAAAGACCATGCCAACTGCAAAAATGTTTTTAAGTGGGATTGCCTCCGGCAATTGCATACTGCTAAGGAACTACCCACAGGATTATTGGGAATCCCCTTTCACCCGTCCTTGGAAAATGGCATGCTCAAATAACTCTCTGAAGCCCTTGTGCATGAATGCTCACAGCATGGGGAATAAACAGGAGGAATTAGAGCTCTGTGTGTGGTTGCATTGATATGATCTCATTGCCGTTAGAGATCTAATGGGATAGCTTGCATGACCTCATTGTTGCCATGGATGGTTACAGACTTTTTAGGGAGGACAGGCCAGGAAGGCAAGGTGGGGGCCTTGCCCTTTATGTGAGGAAGGGATTGGATTTTATGGAGTTCTGCCTGGGCGTGGATGATAAATGAATCAAGAGCTTATGGGTAAGGCTAAAAAACATTGGAACGCTGTTGTTAGTGTTTGCCACCTGTTCATGAAAATAAGTGTATTGGAGTCTTTTCATGTACTTTAGCACCATGAGTTGCTCACCGAAAGCATTTATTAATCAGTCACAAAAAAGGAGAGCGCACATCTTAATGTGTGCACTTGATTAGGGCTACTTTTCATCTTGTTCTTTTCAGAAATAGTTTTGTTGGATCACTATTTGGAGATACGAAGATGAAATATTTCAGTCCTAGTGAGTTCTGGTGTTGAAACATTTGTGTGCTCTTCCTTTCCACCTGCACATCTCAGTGCTTTTGGGGGTTGTATGATACAAAAGGTTTTCAAATTTAGGAAAAGCAAGAGATCCAGTGAGACACAGAACAAAGACAATATTAAATTAATGATTTAATTTCTACAAATTGTCTCTATTTTGTCCTAGTTGCTCTGTCCTCATTCAACTCTTGACCTGGTCATACGCTGATAAGAAGCTTCATATTTGAATATGCACTTTGAACAGACTTGCATTGCCCTACTAAAAGTATGATAGCCAAAAGTGTCCATATTGAACATGACGATGTCAGCCTAGCAATGACTCATGCACAAAACCAATTAGGCTAGGTGAGAAATTCTCTAGTACTTTCCATAGATCTTGTGAAAGAATATAAGATCATAGCTGTGCAAAATGGGCTCAGCTGCCAGGACCTGCAGCTGTGACAACATCACATCGTAAGTGCCAAATTTCCCTGACTGCAGAGCAACTCTTATTCCATCTGGCAACAAGGATTTTCCACAAAATGTTGCCTTCATTTTAATAAATGAGAGAGATTAGAATCTGTCTTAATGGTCTAGTGGTCTTAAAATACCTCTTTATAAGCAAATTACAATCCTCTTTGGAAGCCAGTTCAGGCCAATGTAGATATGTTGAATACACAAATTAAATGATACTTCAAACCAATGAAGCATCTGGAAAGACAATATTTGCATTACAATCACACAAGTATTTTTTGTTTGTGGCTTTTTTTTTTTTAACTTGTATTTTCCCTTTTTTTCTACACATACTTCATGAGTAGTTATAGATAAGTAAGGTTCAGTAGAGAAACATCTTTTACTAAAGCTTTTGCTAGATCTTTTATAAACAGAATTAGATGGAATTCTTCAGGAAACTTCATGTAGTTGCTGTGATGAATGAATCAGTAGGGAATTAGGTTAAATGCTCATTATTGTGAGTCAGTAGCCTCAAGCTTTAATGGTCTAATCATCTAGACTTCTGTCCCTATAACTTCCACTGCCACAGTGTTCAGAAAATGCTGTCAAATAATTAGGGACACCAAACAGTAAGTGAATGTAATGATTCAGGTATAACTTTAGACAAGTCTTTATTGTGTGTCCTTTATTACTTTTTCAAAGAAGTCAAAACTGTCCTTTTCTGAACCTTCTTATCAGAAAATGCCCTGATATCATGCATATATACATAAATATACATATTTTTGAGCGGTAAATGATACTGATAGTTGGGAGAATTCAGGATCAATCCATTCTGTCCATCACCTATTGTTGTATCTATAAGCTAAGTATAATTTCAAAACAGTTATTTCTTTAATTTAGAAAGGATGCAACTACGTTGGATCAAAATATTTGATATCAAGGAATCCACTCTGTTCAGTGATAATTTCTGCCCTCCTGCCCAATCCATCAGAATAAATGCCATTAGTTGCCTAACACATAGTATTCTGAAGTTAATTTTTGATGTCACCAAAATTAAGACACCTAAATTGTTAAGTCAGAAATTTGGCTTTGACAATGGGCTGCCTCTTTAATATCCAGCAGTGGTTTGTTGATGAAGCACATAGTATTTCACAAATATATACATAGTTCGCAGGATAGTGTTTCAGTGCATATGGAAAAGATAAAAGTATTCTGGAAGAAGTTCAAAGGAAATATTCTGGTAGCTATGGAAACCAAAGACCTTCTGCCCTATATTGGAAAGAAAAAAAAATAGATTAAATGAACATCTTCCTTTAAGTACCCATTTGGCGAAGACAGATTTGTCCTCCAGACTTGATGAGGCTTTGAAAGAGATAATGGTGCAATGTCTCCATAAAACTGCAAATGTTTTTCTTATGATCTGGGGATGGACTTTAAATAAGTGCACCTTTACAGCATGGTTCATTCACATATGATTGAAATAAAGCTCTATTTCAGAAATATTCTTCCTTACAGTAACTTGGCTGGAGTTCCATTTATTTATTTATTTTCTGCGCCAAATATGTGAATCAACTATTTCAATTTGCTATGGCTCAGAATCTGGACTTTTTTAGAACTTCATAAGCTTAGTATTGCAGGAATTCCAGCTCTAAGAGTCAGCAAATGAGAAATACGAGCTTCTATATTTCAGTACTTAAACATTTGGATAATATTTTATTACATTAATCATAATAAAATCTGTAATATAAAGAAAACAATACATGGCAGCAAGACTGAAGTCATACAAGGTGAATTCATGCAATGGCCCATGTAAAGTCCTTTAAGCCTTTCATTACTATACTAGAAGAGAGCAGCAAGAGCAGAAGTTTAATAATTATAAATGACAATATTCGGCATCCTGCACTACTCTAAAAGCACTCCTAAAAGCACACAGGAATATACCTGATCTATTTTCAATTCTGGATCATCCAGTTCATCTCTATATTCTTTTTCCCCTTAAAAATGGCTGAGGGAATAATCTAGCCCACTTAGGTTTGAGCTAAACCAATATCAGAGTTTGGCAAATGGTAAATCTCACACATCCAAGATTCTCTGGGAAGTAGCAGGTATTTGTTGGCTGTATGTTGTTAATTCTCTGTAGACAGTTCTTGAGATGAATCTGTCCATATGATTTCTAACGCTTCCTGTGAAACAAGAATTTTCCATTTCCTAAAAGCTTCGTTTGCTCATTCATGATTTTTTTCCCTTAAACTTAGCGTTTCATTTCATTTGCTTTTTCAGTAGACTATCCACAGATGTTATGCCTTGTATATTGTATGGCGGATAACTTGGTTTTGCATATAAATTGCTTGAAGTGTAGACTATTACTTTTGCTGTATTCATAATGTTACTTTAAACAGTGTACTGGAATTAATGTGATGTGTAAGTTATTTCTGTAAGTATGTCTATAATGTATTTTTAAAATGACATTAAGATTTTTAAAGCTTAAAGATATTACTCCAGATTTTGAATATTTCCTTTTTAAATTAGCAAGCTGCCAGGTACTACTGTTCACAAATAAATATTTTCTGATAGAGAAACTTTTATGTGCAAGTTTTACAAATATTTTTGCCTTTCTCCTAGGTCTTTAGGATTCATAGAGGGTCCATAAGGCCTTAAAGATCTGTGAAGATTTCTGCAGACAAATGACTGCAGATTATGATCTTATGCCATGTAAAAGGCCTCATCTCAGAGATGATGGAGAGTTTTGTAAAAGAGATCTAAGGCCACACTTGTATTTTTGAATTCTTAGTTAAGAGTTTATAACATGCGCCCAGAGTTAATAGTTAATGTAGGAAATAACACTAGATTTCACTTATCTTTCTTTGTAGGAAATATTTTATTTTGAATAATAAGGGAAATATTGACACAGTAAGTACCTTAAAACACTTTTCTCAGGGAAACAACTAGCAGAATTGGTTACCCATGTATTTTTTTGTATTTATTTCCTGTGTATCAGCAACAGGATTGGGGCTGGCTTAGGGCTAAAATGCTACATTCAAACATGGAATCAAAGGTGATGCAACATTTTGTTTTCTTCAGATACAATTAATTATACAAATGCTCAACAAGTCTGTTGAGAGAATAAAACAAGAAGAAAAATACCACCAAAAATCTCTCAATTTATTTCTAGACTTAATCTCTGTCCTGAGCTTGCCGTAAGTAAAATGAGAATTGTTATGATTACCAATCTTCTGCAAAAGACTTGGCAATTGATAACGCAATAGAAATAATGAATAGCTTTTTCCAGTTCGCCTTGGTGGCCCTAGGCAGAGATAAAGCTCTAAGATCATCCTATTCCCCTTTTCTAGTGCGTAATTATTATTTCTGCCACAGTAGCGCCTTGGAGCCATAATCAAGACAAGGATTCCTCGGTGCTCCAGAATATGCAATTACAGAACAAGCAGTGCTGTTTCATACCACTGACGCTTGTGGTGTTAAAAAATAGACATGATATGGTTAGAGACTGAAGCAGGAACAGAAAGAAAAGTGAAGTTCTATCAGGCAGCCCGTGAAAGTCAAAGGTGTCTCTGCAGACATGGTCAGGTGAAGGGTAATTTTGATAAGGTGGCTTGTAGAAGAGGAAAAAAAAGTAAATTTGCCCTCCTTCCCATGGCCTCCTCTGTGGAGCAAGAGGCATCAGGTATTGGGGCTGTGCCTTTACCTGCATCTCTGTATCAGGGTGCAGCATTCCCAGTGATTCTTGGTTGCTCAGACATGCTGCTTCGCTGGTCAGCTTCCTTAGCAGAAGATACACAAAAATCAGGGCTTAACATATTTCTGGCACTGCAGGGTTCAAAGGAAGGAATCTCTCCATACACGTTTCAGTTGTCTTTTTTCCTGTAAGTATATTTTTGTGTTATAAACCTGATAGCTTGTAAATATTACTTTTAAAATAATTATTCTTCTAATTAATTTTCTGATTACAGTAAGTGAGCTTCTTAAAAGATGATCACTTCTTTAAATTGTCAAAGGAGCCCTTCTTTGCCAAAAGTTGAAGCTGTTCTTTGCATAACGCTAACACTGTGACAGTGCATCTTGTGAGGTCTTAAAGACAAGTGCACTGAGGAAGGTAAGAAAGATTTTTAATAGCTCTGCTATGCCTTCAGAGAATACTCCCCATCTTCCCATCTATACTGGAACTGGCTGCTGCCATTAATCTTTAAACTAAATTGAGTAATCATAATTATCCCATGGTAATGGACTGGGACAAGCAGCTAACCTGTCTTCAATATTAAAAAAGAAGATGAAAATAGTTTTTTTCTTTTTTTTCTTCAAAGTTACTCCATACCCTTTACTTTTTTTTATTTGATGATATCCTTTAAGTCAATTAAGTTATTTCTATAAGAAGATATTTTCAAGGAATACTGTGCTTGATATTTCCAATTCTTTCTGCTAATAAGATGTAGCAGTCATATTCTACCACTTATTTTAAGTTAGATTCTAAGTTGTATTATGTAAAATTTGAACTATAAAGCCTAGTAACCTAGCTGTAAAATGCAGTACTTCTCTGTACTGTGTTATATCACTAGTGTCTTGTCTTCATGCTATTCTGCAATCTACTAATGATGATAATATCTGGCTGCTAAGCAGGATGTGCTCCTACTTCCTTTAAAATCAGTGTAAAGTTATAAGAAAAGCTTACGGCCTTTTAACATATCCACCAACTGTGCTGTTCCAAATTAAACGTATTTTTATATCACAGTGAGAGGATTCCACTGGTAGGTTAAATATATACTGTAAGATGCCAGCTCAATGAATCAGCTATATGATACTTACTGCTTCTCCTTTAAGCCTTAATTTTGTTTAAAAAGTTTCCAAGAAACCTAGGAAAGCAAGGTATCTATATAGAAGTACTCTAAGGTAGGCGCAAAACTGATAGGGATCTGTACCATGACAATAGTTCTCAACTGCTATTGTAGTGGAAGGATGTATTAATTGAAGACTTTCATTAGTCTGCTATGGTTCTTGTACTGTTCTGTAGTCAAATGTGACCTGAACAATAGAATAAATAATGTTTTGGCAGTGGTGGTGATGCTTTTTATTATTATTTTGTTGTTGTTGTTGTTTTTATTTTCTTCCTCCCTACCCCACAACAGTTTCAAGTGAAGAGTATGGAGAAATACAGGTTGAGGAGTTGTCACTAGGTAGTACTAATTCCTCAGAAAAGAATCTGGGTTATAGTGAAATACAAACTGAATGAGAACCAACCATGTCATTTGTCTTTAAAATGGACATCTTAGGATGTGGAAGAAAGAACATCATTGTGCTACATAGTGTTACTATTCCTCATCACATCCACAGTGTGCAGCCAAATACTGTATTGCTTTCCTGTCTGTAGATACCATTTAAATATTGGAAGAATTCTGCCACTATACAGTTTTCTCTTTCAGTGTTTCCTGATGGCTACATTTTCAAAATTTGTGATAAGTTTCATTGCTTGCCTCCATACCACCCTCAAATGCATTCCTTCAATATGATCCAAAAAAAAGACAGACTATTCCAGCTGATATTACTATTGTAATACTAAGCATGATAGAAACACAATAAATGAGGTTTAAACATTTTTGTCTAAACATCAAATGGAACAAGAAGGACAATGAAGAACTTAATCCAAATGCTTAAGGCAGCTGTTTTTCTGAACTTCCATGAATAATTCAAGGAAACTAGAAAAACATATCAGGAATAGTATAAATACAATTAATTCTACCTTATTCTTTTTATATTTCATTAGAAATTTAGGATAATTTTAGCATAACTTTAAAAATTAATAAGACTAGCGAAAATTGATAGATAAAATGAAGA
>VZSV01000035.1:4740793-4752532 GCA_013398735.1 Nothocercus julius | reverse complement strand
CTCACTGGCCTGTAGTTGCCTGGGTCCTCCCTCTTGCCTTTTTTGAAGACTGGCGTGACATTGGCTTTCTTCCAGTCCTCCGGCACCTCCCCCGTTCTCCAGGACCTTTCAAAGATGATGGAGAGCGGCTTAGCTATGACATCCGCCAGGTAAAACTTGTGTAAGTATTTATTGTGAATATATTTTATTATTTTCCCTGTCTTTTTCTTAACGTTTATTGTTCTCCTAAGGTGCTTTTGCACTATATCACATGGTTTGTATGTTGATTCATTTCTTTTACTATAAGCTTCAGTGTGTCATATTTTCGCCTAGAAGTGGTGAATCATTCATTTTTAGTGAGTCAGTTTTATAGAGGTACAAATAGTTCAAGGTATGAATTGAACATAAAAAAAGTGTGAATATTTCTTTTAAAATGCATATAATAAAAAATTCTCTGAAGGATACTAAGAACTCAGCACAGTCATCACCATGGAAAACTTATTCTTGGGGTCCCTCAGAAACAGATTTAAAAACTGCTGTTTCGAAAAATCCCTTCCTGTCTTTTCTCTATATTCCAGCTTCTGTATTTTCAAATTTCTCTGGATGAATGGATATATTCAAACTCTAAAGTCATATATAAGGGTACTTCAGCAGCTTCTATGGTTTATTTATTTATTTATTTATTTATTTATTTTTATAGGAGTACCTTTGGTTCTCACTAACCATCCATCAATAAACTACTGTCTGCTTTTTCAGTCTCAAGTCTTGGAAAGGCGTTGTACCAGATCTAGCATTACTAAATGCAACTTTACCAAATACACTAGAACATATAGAAAATAGGGCAAAAGACGAAGGAGTATGCATAAAAAAAATGAATATTTTTTCTAAACTGTCTTCCTTTGCACTGTTATAAACTCTTTAAAAAAACATAGAGATTTTTTCTTGCCAGGAGGGTTATCCCTTGTTTGGCATATGGCCGTATTTCTCCAGTGACCAATTTGATATGTTAGTGTAGTCTAGTTAATTGGGGTATATTTATGCCTTTTTCCTAAAGGAGAAGAGTTGCGAGAAACCTGAAAAGATTTTCCACATAATGGAAGTTCTGGTTCAGTAGCTGTGCCAAACATTTTGCAAGATGAAGGAAAATATTTCAGATTCTTTTGAGATGTTCTTTTTTAGCTTCAGTGGGTAGATTTGATTTTATTTAAGGGAGGAGGGATATTTTACCATCTTCTTTAGAATTTAAGAGCAGTTTAGAAACAAATGCATATTAAAGTTGAAATTTTTCATTCTGAAAAGGTCAAAGGAAACATCTTGATTGTTCTGAAGACTTGGCTATTTGCTTTTTTTTTCTAGCTATGACATGTTGAAATTATACCCAAATTCATAAACTTTTATCTCCCTAACTTGTTCTCTAGGTTATGCTGGAGACTTATCTATAGGCCAAGAGATCAAAGTTGACTGTATTTCCCTCCATAAAACATTTTAAAAGATATTTTATCTAGATTTAGTGACCTAACATGTACTGTCTCATCTTACTGGAATGGGGGTATACCATTAATGTTTCTGGCATTATACCATTTTGCTCTATGTACTTTTTTACATTCACACTATAATTCTCCATATTCACAAGCAGTAAATCAAACTATTTTTCCAAACATCTACCTACTTAAATTTTTATCACTTGCTATATCTTACTCATAAGAACTTCATAGCCGTAAGTGCTAAATATTCAGCTTAAGAAGGAAAATATTTTCCCTTTAAAGCAGATGCTGCTCAGATTTTTCACGAGCTTAAAACGTTGCCTGACAGTGGTCCTGCTTCTTACAGTGTAAATAAAAGCTTCACAAACCAACCATTTTTTTTTCTTTAATGAATATGACCACGAGCATTATATTCTGTGTAATACAGGAAGATAAAATTACATTTTATTAAGAAATGAGTATTCGGTATTCACTGGAGATTTATTCCTTCAAATTAAATGTTATGTTGCAATCATAAAAATGGCTCCAGTGTTCATTAGCTTGTTTACAAGAACTCCTGAGTAATCGTTTGCATCATATCAATGTTCCTGCTATGGTTTTAATGTTTATTTAATGATTTTTATTTTATTTTTGTCAATGATTTATCAATGAGGAAGCGCTAGAATATAAGACCCACTCAGCAATATTTAGGAAACCTCAGTGAAATTAAACATGAAATAATATATTATTTCATATGTCATTCAGGTGAAAATTATACATCAATTCTTGTGATATATAACTATGATTCGTTTCTGCTATGACTATGAGCTTCTTATGAGAGTTACAATCCATTAAAAAAAATGTACCTTCCACAAGCATGATATTTCATTTATTGAAAAATGGGCCTAAACTTATTCACAGAATTAGGCATATGTGATCCAACATAGGAAAAAAAAATCTAATTATGAAGTAGAGCCAAAATAACCTATTATTTGTGGGGAGAAAGTCTTTGAATTTGGAGACATTAGGGGAATAGGATAATAAGTTTTGTTACTATTCACTTCAGTAGTTCTATTGCAACCTAAATTAATATATTTTTCTCAAACCTCAAAAACCACTAGTAGTAAACACCTTAAATCAGCAGAGGCAAATGTCTTATATGACGTTTACCGCAGTGTCACCGTTTCTATGTACAGATTAAATTCAGACTCTTTCTTTCATTGAGGATACCTTGTTTAGTTTATGTGATTTCAGCCCTTGAAAGTCAGCAATCTTAAACTATGAAGGAAAATAATTTTAAATCTATTGACACTTGCCGAATGTTAGGATTCCATTGCAATGTTCCAGACTGGCAAATAATAGCTATGGTGAAGCTTCAGGTTACTCTAGAAAACCTGTAGGAGTCCTTTTATTACTATTATTTTCTCAAGGATATCCAGCTACAAAGAAAGATACTAAAAACAATTGTAAAAACAAAAGAGGTATATCTTTCCTATGTGAAGGGTGAACATCAATGCGCATTAGTTGTAAAATAGGAGTCCGAGTCCTTAGACATATGGGAACTGATCCAAAATCCCCTGACGTCAATGGGAACTTTTCCATTGCCTCCATTTTGGCTCAGGTCCTAAGTTTTTGTGGCAAAATATAATGCTGTGAAGTAGGCTGTCACAAGGAAATATATTGCAACCCTTCAAATCTCAAAACAGCAGAGAGTGCATACAGTATTTGCAGGAAGATTTGTATTGTTCTCGTTCCAAAATGCACAAAAATGCTGTTACTTTTACTACAAATTAGCTTCTTTTTCTCTAGAGACAAACCCACTATCTCAGTCACATTCTGCAGGGGGAGAACAAACTTATTTTAAAACAGTACTGTGATGCCACTTCTTGTGCAGCTCTAATGAGATCAAGAAGACTGAATGGGTGGTGAATATACTCTTGTGCTTTTCAATGGTAAATTCAGTAAAGGAATTAAAGTCAAATGCTACTCTTTTTAGTTGCCATAGAATCATTTCACAAAAGTGAAATCTTTCCCTTGCTGTTTCTGAGTAAGATAGTAAAATGATTCATGCAGTCATAGATTTTAAGAATACAATGGCTTATTAGAAGCTTGACTTTCTAAATGCTATAGAATTTTATGTAGAAATTTTTGTTTTTTGGAAGTTTTTAATGAATCATCTGGATCTGTGTTCATAGTAATGGAGTTCAGTGCGTTAGGTCAGTGCATGCATTCTTACATGTCATTGCTGTTGCATTAGCAAGCATTAGTAAGAATTGTTCTGTATTAAAATATTACAAACTCTGAATACATTGAAAAGGTCATCTAAGATAATTACACCTCAGATAAAATTCATAATGATAACTTGTTAGTGTTTTAACATGAAGCTTCTAAAAAATGTAACCTATTCAGCTGAGTCTATTATATGTGTATTGTACATATCTGGCCTTCAGGAAAGACAGGAGGGATATTAAAACTTGGAAACAAAGAACTGTGGGATTAAAAAAATATATATCTGCAACATTCGTATCTGATGTGATATTAGTTTTGGCAGAACAGTACTAAAATACGATCTGCCAACAGGCACAGTTTTTGCCTCGTTTCTTTCTGCTTTGGAAGTTAGTGAATAACTACCTTTTGGAGTCAGTGAGTAACTAAAATAAGATACCTACTATCAAGCAGCTTATCATCCACCAGGTTGATAAAGAGCTATTTCACGACTTTCAAGCATTGTTTTGCTCAGAGGTGTGCTATTTAATATAGCTTAGCAAATTAGGCAGAGTAGCACTGAAAATGGATAATGGTATACAATGGGTTTGTGGAAACAGAAGGCTATAGTTACTTCCAAAAGGCTGAGCTCTCAGAGTTCTTCCATGATTTGGGGAAGCTGACATAAAGTTCACTTCTACAAATAGAAATAAATTGAGTGCAAGCGCAAAACACGGCCTTTCATAACCTGAGATCATTCTGTACACAGGATGTGAATCATGAGGAACTTTATGAACCTGTTTCAATTAAAATTCATTATTCTTCAGTCACCTACAGTGCAAGAAGCCTTACTGAATGACTCACTCGCTTTCTGCACAAACACAAAACATATTTAAGATTCAGGATTTTACTTGAAAGTGGCTTTTTTGATGAAGAGTGAATCATAAATTGATCAATAATGGCAAATAAGAGGATGCAGTTCCTCTTCCCAGAAAAGATAAGACATTATCCCATGCATTTCCTATGAACATTATATTTTTTTGATTCTATTCTGTTTTAGGGAGTTGACTTTTTGTAAGATCTTTTCATTCACAAGCTGTACAAGCTATATATAGCAGTGTTTGCTGTGATGATAACACCTGAGCAAACACTTTTTTCCTTGCACTTCTAAGGCTGTCTGGTCCATTTTAGACTAGAAATAGCTCTACTGCAGCTGTTGAACGTGACCAATTCATCTCCCATGCACTCCCTGCTCGGAAGTGCAAACTCTTCTCTTTCACTGAAACTGCAGGCATCGCTATGTTAGCAGTAGGCATATAATGTTTCAGAGAGAGATGCTATGGATAAAATGGAAAAGGGATTATGGATATGAAACTTTACTTCAGTCAGATACCACAAAATAGTAATTCGTAAAGGAAGCAATATAAAAACATGATTATTGTTTTCAGACAAGGCTTAGAGACACTTAAAAGGGAATGCTTAAAAACATGATTCTGTTTTTCCATCAAGGCACAGAGACTCTTCAGTGTTTGGGGTTTTAGGGTAAATATATAGAGGTTTATTTTCAGAAATAATAACTGTAAGTTTTTGTCCTCAATGTTTTGTTTCATTTTTTTCTCAATTTATGTGAGAAATATCAACACAGTTGGTTGTTTGAGGGCTATTTATTTGCAAGCTAGCTGCTAGAACATAAAATCAGCTCTTGATTACTCTGCTTGATGTTTCATTTGCTTTTAATCTCTGAATGATCAGCAATATACATGCAAAGCAGCATGGGGAAATAACTTCAGTGATTTATTCTGTGTTCTAAAATGTGGGATTAAAAAGAATTACAGAAAACATTTTCTTATCTTGTGGAAAGACATAGTGATTGTAAATTCAAAAGTCTTTTGGAGGTGATGGCAATGTTCTATATATGAGAGTTGCCTTTATTCCCAAGGAACTATTTATAAGAACGTTCTTCCCTTTGTAATAAATATTATTCTTAATACTGACTCAGTTTCCAAATGGTAATACTAGTATTGGAGATTTCTGATGGATGAGATTGGCAGAACCTTGAGCATTTCTTTTTGACTTAGGATGAAGTGATACAGTAAAACTCATGTAGCTTTTTTTTCTACTGGGAGATCCTAAACTGTCAGCTTTGCAGTTTTATTTGCAATCTGTCTAGCTGTCAGAACAGAAAATATAAGCCAATGTACAGTACAACGACTTTTTCATTTGCATCCACAACAAATAGCCCAGGTATTCCAGCGGCTGGGATATGTGACTGGTATGTCATGATGGCATTTTGAGCATACTCACAGAACACAGAGTTCTTCTATCCAGGACACATTTAAAATCTCATTCAAATCTCCTCAGCTTTCATTATAAATACATTCTCAAGCCTTGTTTCAGAACCGAGTTATCAATCAAATTCTGAAAGGATTGTGTTTGAAGAGCCTGTTTTTATCTGCCTTAAGATTTTTAGGAGGGCTTGGTTTTATCAGAGACTAGAGCAAAGTAATTCTCATGTAGGAATATTTTATTAGCTTCCTAGTGTGACTTTTTCTAATGAAATCTGAGCTTCACCAGGAAATAGGAGCTTCACAGGAGTTGAAGATAACTAGATAGATTTTTAAAAGGACTTCAAGAATTATCATTTGAAGGAAAAAAAAAAAAATCCTGGATCTTTATGAACAGAAGGTAAACCTGAACAGATAGTAAATTTAAATTACTTTGGTGGTGAAAACCAATTGTTTCACACAGCATTTTAAACACTGAGAGGTAGGCCGTGGTAAAATTGAAAGGCTCAGTATGTCCTGAGTCATCCAATCTTCCATCAGGAGCTCAAACTGATGAAATGCAATGACATCTGAATCGTTGCTCTTCACAGTTCAGTGTGTTTTGCCTAGCTAAGATACTTGATTGTTACTGTCCATGGTGCTGTGTGGTGTTTACTGAAAATATTGTAAAAAAGAAGTTCTGTCACGGCCACTGTTAGAAATAGTCAATCTAATTTTTTAACTAATAGATTACGCCAATGATCTTATTCTTAGGACAAGATGTCATTCTCTTTTAATTCTTTTCATATCAAGACTACAAGGCTTAGCATTATTTTCTGCGTATTTAACACACGGAATGGAGGGGCGCATGTGTAAATAGAATAGAGTCAAACAAACTCAATCAAAAATTAAGGAGAGCACGTGTGCAGGAGAAAACAAAAGGAAGGGGGAAAAAAAAGCAGAAAAGAATGTCTGGAGTTGAGAATGAGTTAATAAAGAGCTAATATATTAAAAGCAAGAGGAGTGACACCTGCGTCTAGAAAGTATTAAATTCCATTCATTCTTTCCTGTAGTACCAATCTCATTATCTCATCACCTGAATCACCTTTATCACCTGCAGACATTACTTGCATCTATTTTCAACAACATGTTCTGTATTTTAATGTTTGAATTCCTTTAAACTTTGTGAGGCGTAGACCAAGCGTGACAGCTAAGAGACTTTCTCACTCCTAATCAAGTAATGAGACTTCAACACAAGCTTGTGATGAGCTCTGCAGCCTCCAGGCAGGTTTGGTTGTGTGTTTGTCTATGAGGGACTACCCATACCTACCTCTTTTCCTTCCAAAAACTATGATTATCTCACTCTGAGTTATAATTCCCTGAGTTGGATTCCTGAGAAGTAGCATTTTTATTTTTTCTAAAGGTTATTTTTATACTGTTTTTGATCCTCACTTATGTCAAGAACCTCTCAGCAACAGCTTATTTTCTTTTTTACACTCGTCTAACCGTACAGTTTATTCTTCCTGGCATTGGGTTCTATTTCAGTTTCTTGGGAGCCAGCTTTTCAGAAGATGAAATAGTAACAGGTTTAAGGTTAGCTAGATGACACATTTTTAAGATCTACCTTTCCTTTGAAACAGCTCATTTTTTATTAGATTCCATAAAGAGTTTGCAGCCATTTGTAACGAAAATAACATAGCTGCATAATACTTATAAAATCAAAAGATAAATGGGAATAGTTCCAAATATTGCAAATTGCATTCTTATACAAAATCAATCTCCCTAAAATTCAATTATTTAAATTTTTGTAAACTTTCAAATGTCTACAAGGACATATAGAACAAGGCTATTTGAAAGTACAGCATTATTTTTAAAATATATTTCTAACATTTCTTACTGAAAATCAGATCTAAATTAACCCCTGAAAATGAAACCTATGATGAATTTAGGGTGATTTTTAATATTGCTGCATACTATTAATTTGAATGCTTATAAAATTGATATGAATATTGATATTTTCTAGCTTGTGAGATCAGAATAGTTCAGAATTTATGGATATTTTATGCTATATTGGACTGGATTTCATTGTGACTGTGTATAATGATGACATGAATCAAAACAGTGAAATGTGATGTTAAAAATGTGTTACTGTACTTTTCATTTTGTACTACCATGTTCATTCACAGAGATACTCAATACAGAGATTGTGTAAAGACTCCATTTAAAGTTCTAGAGTTCTTTATTTTTCTATTCCTGCTAAATAAATATGTGAATCTTTAGGCTATTTTTAAGGCTAGATAGTCCCAGATAGAGGTGTATTTAGATCAAGGCCTGAAGCAGAAGACTAAAAGTGCTTATTAAGCATTTTAAATTGTGTGACACATTCATAACACAGACATGTCTCTCATCAGAAAAAGAAGAAAAGAAATTTTAATAAGGACTAGAAATTTGGCTGGTCTGTAATTTATGGGTAATCCATGGAAACCTAATTTTTAAAAGTAACTGTCAGAAACTTTAGTATACTACTGTGTTCAAATCTTAAAATTTAATATTTAAATCTCAAACTGAAGCTGAGGAAAAGCTTAATGTGGTTTGAGTGAGTAAAGGTTTTGATAGGCCTGTTTTATTCCAAATCTAATTACAGCTAAAATATCAGATTTACACCAAGTTAACTCTAGGATCTTTACAGGAAATATATGCAACATCTTTACTATTAGCATCACTTCTAAAAGGCAAGGAAGAGAAGCAAATATATTTTCAAGTGAAACTCCTCCACACTGAAAACAGCAAGACCTTCGCAGTAAATTCAGTGGCGCCAGTTGTGAATTGATCTGGTTTTCAATTTGTGCAGAAGGAAAGAGGAGAAAAACTCATTTTTTTCTGCATGAAAAGTAAAAACCACTGATGCCTGGGCTTATCGGTGGTTATGTAGTGCTTGGGAGGTTTGAAAACAAAGGTCCACAGCCGACCAACACTATGGCTTTGCACGATCTGATATTTTAACTGAAGATGTCCCCCTGTTTTTTTTTTTTTTTTTTCCTGTATATTGACATTTTAGTCTGACTTTTTAGCCAGAGTGAAGTTCTTCTAATCTGCAGTGCTTTTGCATCACCTCCCGTACCAGCATATGTCAGTTTATATAATTTCCATCAGTTCTCTACATCATATTTCAGTCATCAGGCATTTGTTCACATTTTTTGAATATGTCTAGGAAGTATTTTAAGTTAAAGGTTATATTGTAATAGCTTATTTGATTTTATAGAGAGAATCTATGCTAAACCTTCTTTTCTAACAGAGAATATTCACAGTACAGGCCCATAAGTCTGTGTTTGACAAGAAAAATTATTCTTGCTTAATTATAAGACATAATATACTAATTTTGGTATTTTGTAGTATATTTTTTAACCCTACAAAAATATGCAGTCCGTTCTCTAATGGAACAGATGTCCTATGCAGGCAGTATGAAACAAAAAGACAGATGTATTTTGTCTTATTTAACTGATTTTTTTTTTCTGTAGTAGAGCTTAAATATGATTTGCACATAAAACAAAAGGTGACAATAAGATCTTTCACATGTTTTCCTCAGTATACTACAAATTCATTAGAACCTCTGTCTCCAATAAAACAAAGTGAAATTAAAAATACGCTGACTTCTAAAAACAAACAAATGCTTTGCAGTCAGGTGTTAATAATCCTGCTAAAAATAAAACAGATTTTATTGGGAGAAAAATAGAAAATGATTTCTGAAATAATAATAATACCTCAACATTAAAATAATAGTTTATTATTATTATTATAGGAATTTTTGTTCTATGAAACAAGGTCCTCGGGATGTTATCAAACTGACAATGCCTAAGCAAAATAGGAAAGTATCAAAAGCTTTAAACATTATCTCCAATGTATCTCCCCACTGTGACAAGGCTCAGATGTTGGCTGATTTCCAGAAGATACTTAAGCAAAATAAACATGAATAAGCAGTTATTGAACAAGTAGCTACCTTCGAAATCTGCTCTTTTATGTTCCACGTTGCAGGAATGCCCTCATTACAGCAGGAGGGAGAAAAATGCTGTAATGCAGAAGTTCTTTAAAACCTCTCTAAGTAACATCACATACATAACAAACTTTACCATGCGTGGGTAAATGATCTGCCTAATTGCATTTCTTATATCCATCATAGAAGTCTCATTAGTTCCTTCTGTTCCCCCATCTGTCTCTGCCCAACTGTTTTCTCTTATAGTTGGCCTGTAAGATCCTTTGGGCAGGGATTGTTTTTTGATTCTGTGTACAGCACCGAATTAAGGAGTTCTTGCTTTGCAGTTAGCAATTGTAAGCAGAAAAATGAAACAAATAGATCATAGTAGAACTTGTACGTTTGAGAAGTAGAGCTATCAGTGAATTGTAGACTCTTGAATGCCTCAAGAGTTCAGATTTCAAGCAAAATAAGTAATCCTATTAGTATATCCATAACATCTGAATATCTGTTTAACCTATGTGCCAATTCCCTATGATTTTGTCCTTATTTCAAGAAATGTGCATTTCAGCATAAATTTGTTCTAAGTCTGTCATACTCTCAGATTGACTCAGAATTTTATGATTACTGACATTAAAGCAGTATTCC
Organism: Nothocercus julius; assembly: GCA_013398735.1. NCBI lineage: Eukaryota > Metazoa > Chordata > Aves > Tinamiformes > Tinamidae > Nothocercus > Nothocercus julius. The sequence continues at coordinate 4,742,003 of VZSV01000035.1, read as the reverse complement.
ATAAAACATGGCATGAAAACAATCCTTTGGGATATCTCTGTCTAATCTCCTGGCCCAGGCCATCTGCAGCATGCTGCACAGGATGAACTTTCAGTTCTTCCTCAGTGATGCCTTTTTTGCTCAAATATATTGATCTACTACTTGACTTGGTGGTATGGGATTCTACCTCTAGTCTAGAAGAGTATCTCTCTTTTCTGTTTGGAAATACTAAGGATTCACTGATCTGTAATAATGTTAAAATATTTCCAGTAACAACCTTTCACTCTTCAAAACAGTCAAATTTAAAAAAAAAATAAAAAGACAATGTGGAATACTTAGAGTAGGGAATTTTGTTAACTAGATCTTCTAAATAAAGTACTTGTGGAATAAAGACATACAAATACATAAAAATACCAAATTACTCCCACATGACGAAGATGATAAAATGACAGAGTATTTGTTTACATATAGAACTATACTGCATAAATTAAGTTCTTGCTATAATATATACAGTCTGGGTTTTTGGGAAGAAAACTTTTGCTGGCTCATTCTTCATATATTTTTGTGAACATATGATTGTATAGAGTGATCAGGCAGACATACAAATTTAACTTTTTATACATATTTTATATCTTATTTTATTTTTCTTTTTTATTGTAGAAGACATTTTAGTTGATCATGTGTGTCCTGCACCGGTTCATAACATACTTTCCATTTTAAAGTTTGATACTTACCTGAGCCTTTTTTTTTCCCTTCATATACCATATAAATATGACATATTCTCTGGCGATTTTTAAAAAGACATATACAGCTACATGGACGTATGAATTTTTTTTACTTAAATGTTACTTGTAAAAAACAAGCAAACAAAAAACACAAGGAGAATTAAAAAGAGAGGGAGTTAGAACCATAACTGCTTGAGCTATTTCAATTGAACAGGGGATAAGGCTCATGCTTAATCTACAGGGCAATTTTCAGTGTGAGTATAGAATCACAGAATGCTTAAGGCTGGAAGGGACCTCTAGAGATGATCTAGTCCAACCCCCCTGCACACGCAGGGTCACCTACAGCAGGTGGCTCAGGACTGCGTCCAAGCGGCTTTGGAAGATCTCCAGAGAAGGAGACTCCACAACCTCCCTAGGCAGCCTGTGCCAGGGCTCTGTCACCCTCACTGGCAAGAAATTTTTCCTTAAGTTCCTGTGGAAGTTGTGGTGCTTCAGTTTGTGGCCGT
>VZSV01000035.1:4700100-4712654 GCA_013398735.1 Nothocercus julius | reverse complement strand
AATGCTTGGACTTCAAGGAATTAAACTTTTTGTCAATTGTATTTTGCATATTAGCACCATGAGGAAAGCAATAAAAATCAGACCCTTCAAGTCAAACTGTAATAATATATTTTTAAATATTACAATCTAAATTGGATCCCAAGTAAATGTATGCTCATTTAGAATAAATTACCATGGCTGCAGTTCAAATTCTCTAATTTAATCATTAACTTGTAAACTTGAATTTACTTGTTAACTTTTCTTTGCAAATACAGTCACTCATTCTATGCTGTAAGCAAAACATATATTCTTTTTTCAGGAATGTCGATTTGCAACAAATGTGTGTTTAAAGCAGAGCTAACAATACTAAAGAAGCCCGTATGTGCTTCGTAATGCAAAGATGGTGTTTCAAATTCCGCGTGCCAGTAAAACTAAAAGTTAAAACTTTGATGAAAAAATATTTAATTATTGCAAGATTATTCCTTGGCAGGGATCCTACAGGGAATTTTCTTCAGAGTCAAATTTTAGTTGTTTATAGTTATAAACCTATGATAAATGTTTTTTCTTTATCCCAATGTGTGAATAATAGCTCCAAAAATGGATAGCAAGAGAATTGCTTTTGGATTTAAGTAACTACACTGCACTTGTTTTTTAGCACTTGAGTATTTTCTCACATAATACAGTGGTTTTCAGACCAAGTCTGGTGTACAAAAAGGAGTAAAAGGAAAAAAATCTCATGATGATACAAATTTGGGCAATTATGTTTTTAGTTCAGTGGAAGTTACCATATGTCTTTCTAAGCTGAAGGATTTTTGGTGCCAGGCTAAATACTAATGTTGCTTTAAAAAGTTTTTTTTTATTATTATTTTTTTTTCTCCTCTGTTGGTATAGTGCCAGGGCTTGTTTCTGCTATTTCTGTGAGACAGTTTAAATCAAATTTTCTTGGTGTTCACTAACACAATTTATTCGGAACAAATACGTTTAGATGTGCTTGTTGCATAGAAAGTAAGTGGTCTACGTGAGGAAGAGATTGTAAATATTGAATTATTAAGGTATCAGTGAAAATTTGGGGGAATTAAGGATTTCAGTTTTCTTGCACTTTTGAGAAGTTTTCTTTTACGTTTCACAACAATATGTGAATGTTACTGTGTAGCAAAATTGAGTGCTATGGTGATGTTTTCAACAGAATGAACTAATGTGATTTTTAAGGCAGTCACAGAATGACTTTAAGTCAATACTGAATGTCTGTCTTCTGTTGTTCTGTAAAGGAGCAAATTTTTGTATGGCTGTATGAATAAAGAATTTAGTGTCACCTGATGAAGTGGAGCAGCTCCTCTGGATGCTGTCTATATGCAATGTTCATAGTGTTATTTTAAAATGTTTGCAACCCAGACATTCAAAAACGTATTAAGTAACAAAATTACTTTTTCTTTAAGTTGACTTGATAAGGAAATAAAATGCACTTTGTTTATTCTGAGCCCTGAATATATCATGGAGTATTTGTTCCCATTTTGAATCAGTGAAGTTATTTTTCCTACTTCATATCACACTAGGTATGGACTTCAGGTTATCTCACTTTATGCCAAGGACCAACTCTCAGTGTAAAGAACTTTCATCTATTACTCATCCTTTATAATAAGGTTTTGGTCAAACTTTAAGGCCTACAATACAAGCATTTAGGGATATTCTCAAAGTGCCAGAGGCAAGCAGGTCTCCCATTTACTGCTTCCAGTAGTGAAGAGCTTAAGTCTTATTTATCACATAGTGAAGTAATTAAATTTTGGAATAAAAGATAGCCTTTCTGCTCTGTATAATCTTGAAGGAAAATGCAGTAATCTGTGTGCTTCCACTTGGATTTTTCTTGTATATTTTTATAAAACATACATTAGTCTGAGAGAATTCTTTTTAAAAAAACTCTAACTGTAAATCAAAAATTGCACTTTCACTTTGTTTCCCTCTGTACCTTTCCATTTGCTGAAATTAAAAATCAATTCCAAGAGATGAATGCAAATGAGATGGTGAGTCAGAAGTGTGAAAACTGATTAGTCACATCTTTTTTTAATTATATAAAGATACACATGGCTAAAGGTTTTCGGTTCTTGGCTGAATATAGTGATATCAAGCCAATTAAGAAAAATACCAGGTAATATCACAGATTTTTTCATTCTTTTTTTTTCTGTAACTGGCCAGTAGTACAAAAGTAAAATATAAGAACAGGAGAGATATAATACAATTCCTTCTAGCTTTTCTCACCTTTCAGCAATCATAGGTTTAGGGAATTACTGGAGAGGAGGCTGCGTTTTGACCAGCTGCGAGTAGCCATTGATGAACCTCGTTCCATTGCAAACCTGTATATTTTGACCTTCATAGCCTCAGGCAACATGAAACTCTTTGTTTCGTTATTGGTGCAAGTTTTCTGTCTCCTCCCTGCTAAAGCTACCAATCATTTGGTGGGATGTCATCTATTGCCTTTGGTGTATATATAGATCCATATTTATCTATGATGCTTTGTAAAAGATTCAGGTTAATCAAGATACCAGTTTGGAGTAACTAAGCAAACTATGGTTAATGGGGAGAAAGAAGCACCTGCAAAGGATGAGTGATGGCAGCTAAGACACATGGAGATGACAGAATAAATTGCTCTGGCAAGTTATGCCTAGCGTTGTTAATTACAACTAACTTAACTAGAGACCTAATGTCGTTGTGGCTAATGTTAAATGACATCAGACTTATCTAAAACTTATCCCACCTCTCTGTAGTTTTCCTTATTCAACATGTCTTTTATTTCAAATTTTAGTGACCACAAATGCATGGAATGTTCAAGATATGGGAATATGTTTGACTTGTGGTACGAAGGTACTTCCTCTTTCCTTAGAAGCGGTGAGGTGTATTGGGTTAACTTCCGCTTAATATGTGGAACAAAAGTAAAAGAAAAAGTCGTCTGATTCAGAATTGAAGATATTTTCAGCAGTTTGTTCGAGGTTTAGCATCAGACAGCAATCTTTAAAAGCTGCAGCATTTGAAGAAAATGTTTGAAAGTAGGTGTTTGAAATGTATTTCATTTATTGAAAGAAAATACCACAATTAGCACTAATTTTGTTACCTTGGCAGATTTCAAAAAGCTAAAATATTAGATGGATAAGAAAGTGACCTGCAGCCTTGACTTAGCTCTAGGGATAGTGTTCCCGATTAAAAACGGACAGTGTAGGCCTTCTATTTCAGGAACTTCACATGAATATCTGTCAAGTTGCAATTATTGACTGAAAAAAAAAAAAATAAATAAAGGGAATGTTTCAGAAAGACAACAGGTTGTGTGTTGAGAACAGGTCTTTAAGTATTAGCATGATGAGAGGAATTACCATGGGAGGTTTTGTCAGGAAATACATCATTCCATAGTTAAAACTGGGAATATATCACTTCTTTCACTTTTTCTAGAAAGACATTTTCCATTCCTTTAACTGTGTGTGTCTGAGTAATAATTTACACTGCAGCATCTCCTTGTCATACAAATAAGGGGAGAAAGAAAGAACTGAGAACAGTCAGACCAGAAGGGCTTTTTATTATGCTAATAAATAACTGTTGAGATTTTAATTTGTCTAAAGAAATTTTATAATCAAACTATGTTCTATATTGTTTCTTTTTTTAACAAAACTGTTTACAACTTGAAGAATTAAAAAAAGTGTAATCTGTAGTATTTATTTTTGTAACGAAACTTGAAAAGAAGATCAATACACAATACACTTGGGAATCAACATTGATGTTTTCTCCAGACAAATTGCTGTACTGATTGTCATGAAGTATACTGATGTCACTGTCACTATGACAACATTATGACAAGAACTAGTCACTCTAGGCTGCCTTGTAAAAGGATCTGTCATATATATAAAATTCTTTTTTTTTTTTTTTTGATAAAAGTATTAGAAATAAGAGCCTCTTCCCTAATTCAAGGTTTCATTTACAAGAAGGTTAGATGACTTGATGTAGAGATCAGATCTGAACAAATGGCTAAATATCTCTTCAAGACAGGTAAGAGCAATGTATTATTCAAGCCCAGTATGATTTTACTTTTCAACAAGTGAGGACAAGAAGAAAATAATTGCATTCTCTGTCACAAGTAATTGCATGTAAAAAAACATGTTTTGATTATTTTTTTCAAAAGCATGGCAGGATTTAGTGTTTGAGGAAGGAAGGAACATTTACAAGTGTGTATACTTTAAACGGGTATTTTTTTCTCTGTATTTGATTGTTTGTGTCCTTTTCATCTGAAATAATCTCCTCGGTCTGTATTTCTGCTTCTGTGCCGTTTCAGCTGAGCTGTAGTATGTGGTGTATTGCAGTTCATTCATATTATACTACCTGAAAACCTAATTTATTTTCTTCTTGTGAACCCGCTTTATTGTTACTGTCTTATAGTTTTTAATGCTTGTGCCTTCCCACATCAGAAATAATAATAAAACTACTGTTTACAAAAAGTTTATTTTGAAAACTGAAGTCTATAGAAATATTGCAAGATTAACACAATCTCTAGTTTTGATAAGTTTGTGCTAAACTTTTAAATGTGGTTACACAGCATAGTACTGAAGCTATTTAGAAACACATAGTATCAGCAAGATACGCATGTAAATATACACAACTTGAATTTCTCCAAAAGTATTTGAATTTGTAATAAGCATTCACCAAATTCCAAAACTCCTATGGGATATCCTCTGCATGTCTGCTGTTGTTGTTCCCTCATTGTGCAAGGAAGCAAGCAGTTTTACATAGGTCTGGCTCACTTAATCTTGATTTCAACTGAGAAATCAATTCCAGTTGAATTTCTCTAAACTTGCCCAAATATATTTAAAGTGATAATTACTTTAATAAGAAAACTTTAATTGTTTACCAGATATAATGTTCAAACATCACTAATAAGAACAACCACTATCTAAGGTGTAATAAGTTTTCTTTTTGCATGAATCCATTTTTATGTAATATTCTCCAAGTTAAATCAATTTAATGGGAAACCTAGATTAATCAAACTTCTATCTACTTGATATTTTTGTTCAAACATATTTTTTTTAAAAAAAATACAATGCTGAGGCAATATTTCTGCATGTAGATCTTAAAGATTTTTTTTTTTTTTAATAGGAATCAGGAATTAGAAGGGGAAGTATCAGAGTAACAGTGAAGGCATAACATCAGTCCTGGGCATTTAGAAGTTGCTCTGATTTGTTAGATTTAAAGCCTTTATTTAGAGGAGGAGCAGAAATTTTTCGTTGTTGTGGAGCCCAAGCTGCTGAGAAATAAAAGGTTCATGGCTGCATCATGAAACTTTGGTCTGTCTTTCATGAGATTTAAAATAAATAAATAAATAAATAAATCCCCAAACAGAATATCCTGAGTAGGCTGGTGGCTTTCCCCTAAGTCATTTTTTTTCCACTGTAATGTTAGATTGAAAACTTTAAATAAGCCAGAATTAAATTTCTCATGTACATGCATGTTGAAGAATATTAAAAGATCAAAATGAAGTTGTATTTAACAGAGTAAAATGAAGTGTCACTTGAAGTTATAGTTATTGTGTGAAGGGAACAATGGTAGCAACAATCAAGGAAGATTCAAGAATCAAGATCTAGAGACATGGGTTTTGGTTCTCTTTCACTCTGTGTGAGCTTGTTCTACTGATGACTTGTATCTAGAAGAGAGCTAAAAGAAAGCCATCCCTTTTCTTTTCAAATAATGTGCACTCACTGCTGCTCTTTAGCTGAAAGATTTTTTTTTTTTTTTCTAGTGGGGCTAGTGTGACGAAGAGTAGAAGATGGGCAGTTTCTCTGGGGATGGATTCAAGGTATATGCAAGGTGTGGAGAAACTGAGGCTGCAGACTGTTGGAGGTGGCTTTTGCTGTAGGAGAACATGGGGACACCAAGCCCACAAGCTCTGCTGCACCAGGAAAGGCTGAAGGCTGGGTCATACCACGCAGGGGCCAGGCAGGCAACTCCCATTGGCAGAAGCTTCCACTTTGTGACAGGCTTTAGAAGTGAGCAAGACCAAAACCTTTCTCTTAGCTCCAATTTTTTTCAGCTCTATTCAGTCTCTGTTCCTGCCTCTTATCCTTTGGACAAGAGAGTTTAATTTTGGCCATGCTGCTGAAAATTAGTGGTGGTGTTTTCCTGAAATTCTCGCCCCCGCCCCGCGCAGGGTGACTTGATTTTTAACAGTATCTGACCACAGCAATCTGTAGAAGGATCTAGACAAATTGGAGTTCAGGGAACGGTGAGAAGAATACCAGGCAAAACAAGTTTGACTAATTACAAAAATTTGAAGAAAATCTTTAATTCAGAAAGAGACATTTAAAAGGAGATAGACCCTTTTGTGAAAGAAAGGTGGCTATTTAAATAGGATAGGGGTCATTTATGTTCTCTATTGTGAGACTTAATGTTGCACAAAGACAGGAATAAGGGAGAAACTGATAGATCTTAAGACAAAAAACAGAAATGTAGAATCATTTGTAACTTTCATATATTGCTCAACAACAAACAGCTAAGGAGTCAGCCTGGGGAAAAAAATAGAACAAACATTAGTCTCTGTTTTCTAAATCATGTTAAGAGATGTGTAAATCTGTAAGATAAAGTGATTCTGAAATAGTTAAGTAATAATGGTGAATTTTCAGCAAGCATTTTGAGTTTGAGTATATTTAAGGTGGTAGTTTCTATTTTTTTTCTCAGAACGGATGGTGTACTTTTAATCAAGTCAGGCAGCTCACATATGAAGGAATAAAGTTGATTCTGGCCTTTCTTTCTCTTTTCAAGCAAAAAACAGCAGAGTTAACTCTGGTTTTAAGATAATAACATAGATCCTGTAGCTAATCTTGCAAATGAAGATAGTTTATGAAGAACTTGGTCTGAACTTGGTTTTCTATATGTATATCTCATACATAAACCAAAAGAAAAGTTCAAATATATGAATTGCAAAATGGAAACATTGCTTTTGGAAATCACAAAGATGTAATAAATATGGAAATTTATTTAGCTATTAGTCATTTTCTTGCATTTAAAAATTAATCTTTCCATATAGTCAGATATATTATTTATGAATAGCAGCTGATTCTCTGTGCTTTCTCCTTCTGCAGTTGTATATAAATGACTTTATTTTGTCACCCAGCAGTAATCATTTCACTTGTAATACAGCACAAGTGAAAGACTTGGGAATGTTTACATTTTAATGTCATATTTTGGCTTGATATCAGTAAAATTGTCTGCAAAATATGCAAAATCATTGACTATTTTTATACTTTTTGTTCTTTTTGCTTTATAGCAATTTAAAATAAGTTATTTTTATTTGGAGTCCCACTTTTTCAAATCTAAAACTAATCATGTCTTGGCATTGGTTCAAGTCCTTACACAAGAATAATTCACAAAAGTTTTTTTTTTTTTTTTTTTTTTTTTTTTTCCCCATATTGCTCTAATACTTTTCTATGTTTGTCTCTTCAAAAATAAGAGATTGTTTTTGGTGGTCTTCTGTTTCAATTTTGCATTTAGCTCTGCTGCAAAGACTTTTAATATACTGCATGTTTTTTTTTTACAAATCTACACTTACCTTTTTAAAGGACTTCTTGAGAAAAGGTGCCTGCAATTTTTTACCCAGACTTATGTTTTCTCTGCTGAAATATGAGTGACTATAAAATACATCATGTTTTCTTTGTTTTAGTTTTATCTGACCTCTCCTTGGTATGAGGAAAGGAATGCAAGTAAAAGTGAGACTTTTTATTATGAATGCTACGTTTCAGTGAAAAAAGTTTAGTGTACAAAATCACAAGTAATAGGTAAATTTTCCATTATTCTGGTTACCAATGAAGGCCTTAGTGACAGGAAGTATCTAATGATTTGTGTTCAAAGAGTGCTGAATCTTCTGCTGAATGATAGTGAGTCTGAACGTTTGGGTTCTAAAAAATAATGAACTCCTAACTTAACTATATGTATGTCTACGGTCTTGCCAAACTACATATAATCTTTTCTCATAAGGGAAGAAATTTTTATTCCAGGTACTGTTGAGCTAGTGAATAAAGAGAGAATTAGTCATGCCCTGAGACAGCATGACAGCATTGAATACTTTTGCTTTTCATCTGCTCTCTGGATGTTTGGTTTGCTAATGTCTCTCCCTCCATATAAATAAGTGTATATATACACAGACTTATAAACGCACACACACATATATATATATCATGCATACATACATACACACAGCCCCATCCAGAATCTGTCTGTTTAATGAACTTCTGTTGGCCTTGTGTGAAGAGTGCCAGAGGCTTTTACATTGAAATTTCAGTAACTATTTCTGTCACAATTTTATTTACAAGTGAATGTCATACCACGCCCTCTTCCTTTACCTTAGAAAAGATATAAGCAATATCTCTACCAGTTACAATGGTGATAAGACATTTGTGTATTAAAATCATAAAATCATGCCCTCTTATTGCTTAAGTAATTTTTCGTTTCTCTGGTTTCATTATACATATAGAGAATTTCTTAGAGAAGTCTTAAAGTGATTGGTATAACACTATATTGCTACTGATGAGTCAGTGCAAAACATGTAAGATACTCTTATATGACAGATTAAGATCTGATAACATCAGTTCAATCAATACTCTTCAGTCTGTCTTTGTTATATGAAGGAATTCTATATATGAATTTTATATATGTACCTATAAGAATTATTTCTCTAGTATGCATTCCAGTATATATTCTAGGTTAAATTTGTAAGGCAAAAGAGAATAAAACTTTTAAATAACTCTATATTTAAAAATAAAATTAAGTATTTGTAAACCTTCGGTGGCTTAAAATCTGTACCGTCTTCTGCAGATCTAAAGCACTGTGTAAACAATAACTAATCCTCATCTCTAATACATTATGGAAGAATTACTTCAACTGTATTAACAGGAGAAGTGAGAAAGCAAGGCTTACTGATGCTTTCAAAAGCCAAAGGAAATGAGAAACACTCAGATAAGCATTTATTAAATATTCTGTCCCCAAACTGCTATTAGTCTTGCATGATACCTTGCCTCCTAATTGGCTTGACTAGTTTTGACTGTAGTCCTGCTGTAAAGGAAATAAATTTAAAAACAGGTATCTAAAGTTTTAACATGCATGCTAGTAAATATTAGTCTTAACTGAGTCTGTATTATCTGTTTTTTTCTGAATAGAGAGGTTTTAACATTTTGCCAGTTTCATCAATTATATCTTTTGGCATTATATAAATAAGTTCCCTGACTTCTGGATTTTGAATGCACTTGAGCCTGATATTTTAGAGGATCCTGACTCGTCAGGAAAAGACTGTACAGAAATGGGTTTTCTGATGCTCTCTGTAGAAAACACTATTTCATGGGTTTTCAGCGACCATCTAAAAATACAGCTGTGGGAAAACCTCCTTTTTCAGAAGGGAATATTTATTGGCATGTGACTTGTTTGAAGTGAGGATTTTCTTGCAGTTCAAAAGCTTCCTTTTGATAGTCAAGTAGAGAAAATAATCATGGGTTTTGAATATGTATAAATATGTAATGCATCCTTTGACAGAAGAATGCAAATGTGTAGAGGTGAAAGTAAAATATGAAAACTTGGGTGAGGAGATGTAATTGGATTAAGTAAACTAAGTAGGAAAATAAATGAATAAAACATGGTGTCACCTCATGAGAAAATGTGCTGTAATCTTGACTTCAAAGGGGAAAGTCCTTAAAATATCTTTCTAAAAATTTGATGGGAGTTTCAGAGAAGAATTTTTGGGGGTATATGCATGACTAAATATTCTCTAAGTTAGGAAATGGAAAAGCAACGTCTAAGATACAGGCTGCCCATGACATGGTCCATATACATCTTCTGTAAAACTGTATGAGTGCACAGTACTGATGGGAAAAATCACATAAACAAAGTGAAGATACAAGAAGAGAGAAGAAGAGAGAGCAAATGTATACAGATATGAGTTGTTTTTAGCTAAGGAAAGAAGCCTTTTTTACTACTTTTATTGAGGAATAAACTTCAGAAAGACGTATGATTAAAAAGGATAAAGTTGTTTGCCATGAAACTTTGATTTTGGTGTTAGATATTTCTGAGTAAATTTAGTTCCCAAGGCATTGGAGAGATGGCTAAACACAAGAAATATTAGATTCAGCAAAACTGAAGAAATAACAGAGGAAAATCAGATTATTTTGAATTTAAGAAAAGTTCAAAGGAAAAGGTATATCTGTAGCATACCTGTAATTATCTGGATCTTTGTAATAAGTTTAAATCAATAGACAAACCAAATCTTGTGAGCTTTATCTTCCTGTTTCCTAGGTAGATGCTTCATACTGAATTCACAAAGGATGAAGTGAGGTTATTGCAGGGAATAAGACTGGATAAAAGTCTGTCTGAGCCATAGCTCATCCACAAATAAATAAATAAGCTTATGGTTGCAAAAGAACACACCAATGTAAGATAAGGAGCGAGATGTATCATATATGCTTGTGTGGATGTCACTTCCATTTTTTTCTTCTCAAAAGGGAGAATTGGGACCTAATGGCTTCTCTGAGAAAGGTAGGGAAGAAGGTCCTGGTATCAAAGAAATATTTTATAGTCTTTCATGATGAATTATGCATGAAGGCTGATGGAGTGAGTGACTTTAATTTGTGCAGATAAAATATTTTGAAATGCATTTATAAGGAGAAAGTAATAGTACTTAAAGTAATAACAAATGGCCAAACATTTAAAAACTCATTCAGGAAAATACATATTTAGATGTTAGAGTGAGACAGAAATGTAAATCTTGTATCAACTATGAAGTTTACAAAAAAAAAAAAAAAAAGGAATTTTGAAGGGCAAAAGCTCACCTGACGTAATACCAGTATAATAATGGCAATTTTTTTACTAGATGAGAAACTGCCCTGGGAACTAGGGTGTATTTTTATCCACACCTTGTCTCCTCAAACTACTGAAACCTTAGTAATATAGATATAAGCTTCCTAGATACATTCATTTCCCTAAAGATAATGACCAGTTGGAACATACTCCAGGCCTGTGATAGCTTCTACAAATTAGAGATAGATCAATGATTCTAATAGTCTGTCCTTCTTTATTTGACCAAAGGAAAATTTTTAGCTCTCTGGTGGTTGAAAACGAATGTTGAAGAAATCTCTGGCTTTTAAGTAATCTCCTGTAAGACCAAAGCTTACACAGATATAAATTTAAATGTGGATTATGAAATTCATAAAAATTTAAAACTTTAATGAATTGACAGTGGAGTGTATACAAACAAGACCAAATATTTTCATCCATTACTGTGCTGTTCAACAAATATAATCTTACAGAAAATTATGATAAAATCCCTTGATTGCTAAAATTTCAACACTATCCCAGGAGGAGTGGTAGAGGAGAAATAGCTTCTATAAGACAGTGTTTCCCAGGATGGCTAATGCTTTAAAGATTTTATGTTTCATAATATTATCTTAAAGAGACTGAGGAAAATGGTTGTGGCACAAATAAATGGAAAAGCACGGAAAAGCAGAATTTTTTTTCTTTTTATTTTTTTTCCTCTTTATAAAGTTAAGTTGATCAAATTACCACAGGAGAGCAACAGTAGAAAACAAAACAAACAAAATAATCAAAGACTCAAATCAGAGAACAGAGAATATCATTGACCAGCCTCCTTCACAGTTAATTTTAGTTTATCTTGAAGTGGTGTTTTCTGACAACAAATATGGTTAGTGTATTTACAACCTTAACACAGCTTTAAAAAATGAAAGTAAGCAAAACTCAAGTGAATTTTCTGTCATAAACAGTGGCCTCACATCTAGGCAATTGTTTTGCTTTATATATTTTGCATTGAAATTCATTTCATTATGGTAAAATGTGTAGATCTACATATGCATCCTGGCTTCAGCATGATGCACATGATGTAAATTTTTGATGACAGTCTAGGCCTGCTAAACAGGTATTCAAACAGCACACAAAGTAAAATTAATATACAAAGTACAGCAGGACAGAAAAGGAGGGGGTGGGGGAAGGCACAGCAAAGCACAGACCCTAATCAAGGAGAGATGTACTTATTGTGAAGTTCAGTGGATCTTGTTCTGGAAAAATAAGTGAAAATGCCCGTTTAAATGATTCTCTTTGCTCTTTCATATTGTATTTTTAGTGGCACTGTGAATTGGTTCCAGGCCTAGGTGAAGCAGGGCTCTCATGCAAAGTAGGCTCCTGCTTGAAGGGTGGGACTGCATTAAGCCAAGGTGGATTTCAAAGTCTTGGAATGCTTAAGGTTGGAAGGGACCTCTAGAGATCATCTAGTTCAACCCCCCTGCACACGCAGGGTCACCTAGAGCAGGTGGCTCAGGACTGCATCCAAGAGGGTTTGGAAGATCTCCAGAGAAGGAGACTCCACAACCTCCCTGGGCAGCCTGTGCCAGGGCTCTGTCACCCTCACTGTTAAGAAATTTTTCCTAAAGTTCCTGTGGAACTTGTGGTGCTTCAGTTAGGACTAGAGGAAACAGCCACAATCAGCGGCCACCGCTGAGAAGAGGCTGGCCCCATCCTCCTCACTGCCTCCCTTGAGGTACTGAGAGACACTGCTCAGG
>VZSV01000035.1:4662332-4690898 GCA_013398735.1 Nothocercus julius | reverse complement strand
AAAAAAAAAAAAAAAAAAAAAAAAGAGATCCTGCAGGGTAATTTAGTTTTCAGAAGCTTTGCAAGCAACCTGAAGCAAAAGTCAATAGTGTGCGTGTGTGTGCGTGGGCTGTCCATGTGAACAAGGCTTTGCGGTTTCCTCTGCCCACCCTAGGTACAACACAGAGGAGGCTGCAAGTGCCCTCTGCTTCCACAGGTCTTTGTTCTGCTGCACCAGCTGGCCCCATTTTCATTCACGTGCACTAAAGACTGATTCACTTCCAGGACTTATAATTATTCATCTTGTATTTGATGTCTTCCCGTTGTTCCTTTTTTTTTTTTGTCTCCAAATCAGATATAGGTTAGGTCATTAATTTAATTTTGTAATTGGCCAACTCTGGAATTGGAGAACTTACCTGTTTTCCTTTCTAGGTATTATCCAAGGTGAGCTTCTTATTTGCTACAATAACTGATGAAATTATGCTGTTGGTATGCAGGCATAAGATAAAAACTGTATGTAAGGAGAAGAGCTTTTTAGATTTTTTTTTTTTTTTTTTACTGTTTTTTAACAAGTGTTTAGGTATGGTATTCTTATTTACCCTGGCAAAAAAACGTTGCTCATACTAATGGTGACTCACTTAGTGTTTTGCTGAGTCTCTGTGATTAACAAAATACAATAACAGTACAAAATTACTGTAATTTGGGGCTCAGATCTATGACACGACTCTACTTTTCTGCTTGCTTCTCTTTAGGGCTGAAAAGGTTAGGTCTCTATAAATAGGACATGATCCAATAATCTGTAGAATTGCCTGTCCTTTGCTTTTGAAGGTCTGTGACATTTTCTTTTGATGATACCAGATTCAGTAGCTTTAGGTAAGTACAAATGTGCTAGAAGGAAATGGTACTGAGACTGATTTCAGCTCCAGTCCCTTTTCTGTGTTAATGCTTGCAATTTATTCATATCATAATTTCTAAAGGACAGTTTCCAGAGGTGGTATATTGCTTGTCTAGGAGAAGAAATGCTAAATCTAATGATGTGGCCGCATTCCTCTCTGTACAATGTGTTATTATACTGCTCTGGTACTGCCCTGTGAACTTTGCTGTCCCTCTGAAAACAGGATTCATAACTTCATCAAATCACCTCAAATAAATTATTACTTTTACTATTTTTTATTTGTTTTTTTTTTAAAAAACACTTGCACCGCGCAACTTACACTAAAATCAATACAAAGCTTAAAATATTTATCATTACTTAGCATTAATTTTGTTTGTGGCCATCAATTTGACTACACCATCTACCAAGTGGTCAGTTTAGTGGATTGCTTCTTTTTTCAGACTGAAGAATGTTATTTGTGCTTCAATATTAAGGGAGAGTTCCTTTATCCATAAAGATATTTATGCAATTTGTCATTTGTTTTATAGCATTTAGTGTGCAAAATGGAAAATAAAGTGTTATGGTATGAAGTCTATCCATACTGTAGGCCACAAAGATTCCAGTATATGTTTGATGAACTAAAATATGTTCAGGTTATTAAACACATTATCAAATTCCAGTTATTAAATACCAGTACAATTTAACCTGTAGTAAAGTTTAACTATAGTTTGCCACCTAGCAAGATGCTGACGTTTGACTGTCTACAGGCAATTTTTGAAATCCATGTATAGGCATAAAATTTCCACTGAAATCATTTTCAGTGTTTTTGAGCTTTGGCAGCAGCTATTGACTTAGGGATAATTTTTAGCTGTTCACTGTTTCTGGAATCATTAATGGTGGTAGATGGCAGCGAGTGGGTTGTATCAATTGTGTCTTTTTAAAAGAAAAAAAAAACGAGAAGAAATAGGAGAATTTAATCGTGACTTGGAATCATGGCAGTCTTATTTGTCTAACCTAAAAATAGCTGTTGCCATGAATAGATGCTACATTTTACGATGTTAACATCTGGGCAGAAAATCTTGAGGTGCATTCAGTTCAGTTTATTTACATACTTAAGTAGCACTTTCCTTCCATGCACTACTATGATTAAGAGAAGTTTAAAGCTCAATTGATTAAGGCCATCTACTGGAGTATGCTAAATCCCTACAATGCAAGAAACAATATCATGTTCCAGGTCTTCTACTATTCCTTTCTGCATATCAGGAATATTTTTCTTTTCTTTTTTTTTTTTTTTTCTTTTCTTTTTCCCATAAAAGTCCAAAAGTCCAGGGAAATATCAACATTTTTATGTTGTTTGCACTGTGTCCTTTTTTTATAGGAAGACTTTTATACCCACCCTCATTCAGAAAATAATATGTGGAATATCTCTCATCCTACATTCTCTTATAGGTGTTGACAGTCTTTTGGTTTTTTTCTTTATTTTTTTTTTCCACCAGTGTCCTTTGTTTTGCACCTTCAGATAAAATCCCCTAGAAAAATGCCAAACCAAAATGGACAATGGTAAGTTTAACACAATTCAGTGACATGACTTTTTGATTTTGCAAAGCAGACTCTTGCACTCTGATGTTACATTCTTCCTCTGATATGTGCTGGCTGTGATATGTGATGATCTCTCTGTTAATCATTTTCTGAGGCAGGCAAAGTGACCCTTACTTGCATTAAGTTTATTAATGAAAACTAAAAATATGTGCTGGGGGCTGAGGTCTGATATGGAGTTGGAAAAAAAAAAAAAAAGAAATCCCATTCCCTTCACCAGCAAGTTTGCATTATTAGTGGACTATAGATTTTTTGCTGTTTACGGGCAAGGTGGGACATAGGAATGAGTCCTCCTACTCCTTGTAGTTGGCCCTGAGGTGTGGGCATGACCCCCACATTAGCCAAGTTGTATGCATGGCTTCTTGTGGGCTTTGGAGGAGGGGGAGTGTGTACCTCGGTGATGACTGATAGAATAAGGTAAGAGCACAGCTTTGGGAATGACTACCCTGTACCCTGTGTCTCCCATGTTTCTCTCTTTGCCCTCTGATTTAAGTCAGTAATTGTGTCCTTAAAGTCTCTACCAGAAAGACCTGATCTGCCACTGTCCCTATCTCAAGTCTTTTGAGTCTGGACCTCAAGAGAACAGCAGAAACGAACTATTTCACTATTTCTCAGGAAGTTAAGCAGTCCTTTTTTTGAATAGATAAAATTGGTTCTAAATTGCCATTCCTCACCCTGACTGCACATTTAAAAGATTAAAGAAATACTTTAATAGAACTTGATAGGAAGTAGAAAATACACCTATTTTTTAAAAAATTATTTCACTTACTGAGCATAAACATTAAGATATACAATAGTGCCACTCTGTAGCAGGTAGTATGATAGGTGTTTATTTTTACATCAAAACCCCAGATATGCTGAATATATAATGTTTTAACCAACTTGGTAAAACATAAATATTTAAAGTTGTTTAAACCAAGGCCTAGATAATGAATTTATAATATGATATTTCCTTAATTATGAAATTGCAACATTTTAGGTGTTTTGGCACCTTTCCTATTTTCTGTATGGGTATCCTAATAGATAAGAAGCTCTTATTTCTACTACATTTTGTTATAGAAGGGAAGCACCAGAAAGGCATAGAATTTTAGTTTTACTATTAATGGTGAAATTAAAAGAATTTTTTTAGAATTTAAAGAGGTTATTTCCTTGACCTCTTTTCTAATTAGTATGATGCATTACAAGCTGATTCAGATGTTTGATACAAAGAGTTCTTTATTCCTAGACTAGCTCTGTTAAAATAACTTTGAGAGTAACTTACCATTTGTGTAGTACTCAGTACATTTTATTGTTTTCTATTTTTTTTATGAGAAACACAGCATTCACTGAACAATCTCTTTACATGGTTCTGATTTAGGTCCATAGATTCACAGGCAGAAAGAAGATATGGACAGACTTCATACCTAAACAAGTATGGATGATGTAATTCACTTGCAGTGAAGAATATAACTCCTGCAAAATCAGGTGGATTAAAGGAGTATCTCCATTTGCTACCAGTACTTAAAAGTTTTTATCTTAACATGTCTACCATTATTCACCAGTTGTGACAGTACTCATACTATTACACAATTGTAATGCAAACCTACTAGAAAGATCGGTTACAAATAGTGGAACATTCAAGAGACTACTCTTGATCGCATTTGGATCAGCAAATTTAATTGTCAAAGATGAGATGATACCCAGTTTTAAAATCTAGAAAATAAAAAAGCATAAATCACTATGGTCTAACTTTAAATGGAAATGAAATTCTATTAGAAAAAAAATATAGACTAGGTCCTTATCTGATCATTTGATTCTGCAAAGATACATTAGGCATGTCCCATTATGAATGGGAATAGTGAGCTTATTTCAGGATCACAGAACATTACTCATCTTTCCATTTTTGTTCCTTTAATTAAAAACATTGATAGAAAAGTTCTTTAATTATACTGAGAGAATGAACCATATGCTTCTTTGTATTCTACAACATAAAGCCGTACATCACAAACTGGTAATCAGCAACTGTGAATTTCTTTTGTGACTTTTTTTGTTACCCAAGGAGGGTGCAATGGCAATAAATAGTTTATGTAATGAAGGATAAATGTTATTTCGGTAACCCCTAATGACAGAGATGTAGAAGTTTTTGGTTTATTATAATGATTTTGAATCTAGATGATATAAAAATCATGATGACAATAATTTCATTAGAAGAGGTAAATTATTTTTGCAAATGACAGTGAAAATAATTTCTCAGTAGTGTGCAAGAAGTTGGCATAATAACTGTCCTATTTTTCATGAATATATTCCATGTACTTGTGAAAGTAGGAACAGCAGTGGTTGCAAAGAGTGCTGGTGAATATTACAGGGATAAATTACTCCATGTTTCCTAAATAAATTCTTTTTGTGTATATTGCAATATACCAGTTTCATTCATGAGATCTTTGTAATTCATTACCCACTGTGAAGCTCCAGTTTAGCTAACCGTTCCCCATCTTTTACTTTCCCTACTGAATAACATCTGCTGAAGATATAAAATGCGAATTATGATAGTAAAGAAGTCTGTAGGAATCCATGAATATTAATAATATATGAAGCAGTGTGAATTATAAGTAGAATACTCATGACATGAAAATATATGTATACATATGCACACACTTATTATGGAGAATATAAAAAGAAATTTTGCTTTAGCAAAATTTGAAGGGTAACTTCAGCATTCAAATATGTCTTTAGTATACTCTCTTCAATATACTCCTTTCTTGATGCAGAATAACCTGCGGTAATTCATGACTTAAAAATCTCTTTGTGGCCTTTTCTGTTGTTCTGTTGTCAGTCCTGGTCCTTTTAGATATTCCACACTTTGAAAATGCAATGTTTAATATAAATGTTTACTTTGAAGGTATTTGGTGTTATTTTGTGTTGTCAGGGTGATACAGCAATATACTGAAATCACAGTACAAGGGTTTACGCTTAGCAACATAGAGCTATCGCAATGTACAGTTCAGTCACAACACTAGGGTGATGCCCCTTTGTGCTGCGGCAAAGTCAGCCAAGTGCATCTGTGCTGCAGCTGTAGTTACTGAGTTACTCCCTGTGTTAATCCTGAGCTTCATGGGCACCTCATGCCTGCCTAACTCTTCTGATCCATATTCCATTATAGGAGTTTTGTTGGTCAGTTGTGTTAACTGAGTTTACACCATATTTCCCCATCTGAAGGTAAAGCACTTCTGTAACTTTTAGCTCAGTTGGGAAAGAGAATTAATCAAGTGCAGGAGCCTATGGATTCAAATTCTGTGTATTGCCAGACAAAATATAGATCTCTCTTTTTTTTCTTTTTTTTTTTTACACGCCCCGTAATAAGACTTTAAAACTATTTTTTTTGCTCATTAAGCATTGAAGAGCATGCTTTCTAATGTATGTAAAAAGCATGCAGCATTCCATTTAGGCATAGCTGTGGCAAGTATTGAGAGCAGACTAATACCAAATGGCACACGCTTCTCATGCACTATGATAGTTCTACAATTATCATACAGTGGTTTTGATTCTTAATGTCTCTGTGATTCATTACTTGCTATAAATCTGAAGTATAGCCTGTTGTTCTCATCTTGTATTTTTCCAGCTGGGGATTATTCATAAGTGTGATACTTTGTACTCTTCTTTATTAAATTGCATCATTTTCCCTTTTTTGTGATCACTTTTTCAATTTGTCAAGGTCACTTTCAATTCAAATCCTATCCATTTAAGTGCTTGCAGATGCTTTCAGCTTGGGATTGTCTGTAAATTTAATAAGTGTACTCTCTATTCCATCATCCTTGTCATTAATGAAAATATTGAATAATACTGGATCCAGGACAGGCCCTGTGAAACCCCACTCAATATTTCCATCCAGCTGGATAATGGGAGATTACAGGTAGCTGATCTAAATATAGTTTTCAAATTTGTTGTGCACAGAGTTGCAACATTTTCATCTAGTTTGTTTGTTTGTTTGTTTTTCCTTAGCTTACTTCTGAGAATGATGTGTAAGGCTCAAACATTTTGAAGCAGTGAATATTTATCATTTACTATTTCTCCCTCCCAATAAATACTGTTTCCAGGAATGATGTTTCCTCTTGGCAAATAGACGCTTGTTCTTACTTAGCTTTAGTCTTTACCTAAAGACAAATATTTTTTCCAGTACTCCAATGAGAACTGAAGTTAGCCTCACCAATACTCTCTGAATCCTTCTCTTCCACCTTTCTAAAGTTATATGCAAATATTTCTCTCTTTCAACTCTATTATGTTCCACAGAGAAAGGCACAGTTTTCAGAGGAAAGATCAGATTATTTCAGCCAATTTCTGTACTTCTTCTAGCAGCCTGATAAATATTCAGTATAGCCTGAGTGATTAATACTTTGCCACTTCTTTTGGGGAAATAAATAAATAAATACACCAAGGAGCTATTGTTTGTTTCCTTTTTTTTGTATATAGTTCTTATCTCATTTTTTTATTATTTTGTATATAGGTAAAGTTTTATGCATGCACATCACTTCATGCTTTTCTATTTAAAAATAATCTTTTGATTGCCAGTTTACTCAGTTTTTAAGGGTTTTTCTACAATTCCTTGTTATCTGTCTCTCACTTTTCAACTATGACTAATCTGTTATCAGGAACTTTGTCATCTCACTATTGACCTTGTTTTCCAAGTCACTTATAAAAATTTTGAATATTATGTCTGCGGGCTTCCACTGACAGCTTCTCCTAAGTTTTTTGTCTTAGATAGTGTTTTCAGGTGCTTAATTTATTCCTCTGTTCTCATTTTCGGTTGTAGGACCTAGAGTTCACTCTTCGTATAAGTTTTTGAATTTTTGAGTGAATGTTATTTAGCCACCACTAATCGCGCTTCCTACTTTTACTCCATTTTGCCTCCATTGACAATTTTAAGAAACCACCAACTCCTCTGACCTCTTCTATTAAAAAGACCAATGATTTGTCAACAGTTACTAGTAGGACAGTTGCAGATGTACAAAGAAAATAAAAACTTGGAGGTTAGTAAGATACATTATTTTTTCATCTTCAGTTTTACCTGACAGTGGAGTATTTGAGGCAAACCTGTCACAGCCTCAGCAGGGCCGTGCAGCACTACTCCATGGCACTCTGTGAAACAACAGCTCAGCAATATAAAGCAATACGATGGGAGTTTCAGCAAAAAAGTCACACTCAAGCCAATGGTTAAAAAAAGAATGCATGAACTTAAATGCATGAACAAAATTAAATAATTTTGAGTGCTAAAGTGTATATTAACAAGTGCATTCTCAAATTATATTTTGTTTTGCCATTCAGAGAATAACAAATACGTTTTAATTAAAGAGCTCTTATCTTCACCCACTAAATGACAGAGCTTGATTAAAACAACTTACAATAAATTAGGAAACTTCTAGTTCTCTAGAAAATATATATGTAAAAAATGGTTGGAATATGCAAATAAAATTTCTAAATATCAGGCTGTTTTAGGGCTGGTTAACACATACAGGGATAGTATTTGCTTAAATATTGTATATTCTGGCTTATATTATATATTCTGCCTCAGGGCAAGATTCAGTACAGGCAAAAGCCATCAGAAGTGTTCTCAATAAATATTTTTGCAAAAGTATATTTCATTGGCATATGATACAACAGTTTCTGATGACATGAAAAACTTGCATTGAAAGTCTACATGGCAAAATGAATTGCCGGTAGACTAAGAAAAGTTTCACTTTTATGGTAGCCTGCCTAATCAAGTTCAACCAGGAGAGAAAAGCACCTATTGTTGTGTGAAATGCGAGCGTATAGCCAAGCAAAAGCATCTTTTCACTTTAAAAGATAGGATAAACTGAACCTTAGTGGTTTCTCTGTGTGTGTGTGTGTTTGTTTTAAGGAAAATTTCTGAATCAATTTTGTTGTTGTTGTTTGTTTATTTATTTATTTTCTCATCCTGACAGGATCATAATATCATATGGTGATTTTTCTCTCTTTCTCTCACTGGAAGAAGTGCTGATTTGTTCAGTGATTTTTTTTTTTTTTTTTTTTTTTTCTTTTAAAAAGAGGTATGAAACCTGTAAACCCCTATAGTTAGAGTTTGAGTGTGTTGGATGATAATGCGCTCCAGATAGGTAAGGGACATGCCTCTATGAGGAAATTTAGGAATCCTGTGATTTTAACCACCCATAAAACCAGATAACAGTTTCTGTAGTATTTAGGGGATATTATTAATGTTTAAATCTGGATAAATCTCAGTTGAGAGTACGGCTGTTTTACTGTCACTTCAGTTTACCCTGAGTGGAAGGTGATTCTGTGATGCTTGCTGTGTGACTTGTTCCCTCAGGCATAGACTCATGATGTCCCCTTTTTGCTGATTTATTGCACCAGTTGTTCATGAGCTCTGACTGTCTGGAAGTTGTTATCATTCAGTCCACTGGCTGTGTTGCTTGCATATGTGCTCCATAGCCTGTTTGAGTCAAAATAATCCCAGTAAGCACAAACCTGTTACTGAAGCTCTAAATGCTATCCTAGTTTTATTTTGACTGAGGTATTCTACAGGGAAATCAAACAAATGTCTTGGACAGCGTAGAAAATGGTAATTTCTGACCAGCAGCTCGGAACAATCTGGATATTAACTGCAGTTATCATACACCAAAAGAAAATGTACTTATTTCTGAGGATGCTTAATCATTTCTAGTGCACTTGCTAAGTGGCAGGCCTGACTTTGGGCAAATCATTCAGTTCTAGACAGCATTAAACAGGATTTCTTGTGACGGCCTGTGATTCTCAGCCATGCTAATGGACACCTCTAGGAGTCCATGCCAATTATTATCTTTAATGATGTAAAAATGGTATCTTCAAAATGAAATGTTGCCAATTCCAATATATAAATAAAGATATACCAGAGTAAATGATTCAGCCAAACTGGTACTTTGGTGTGAGCTACTGCTGTGTATGTTCTGCTCTGCTCAACTTGTTCCATCACTAATGCAAGAAGTGCACAATTCTCTTTTGCAGGAACCTCCTGCCTGTCATTTTTCCATGGAAAGTCTTTGGCAATATGTCCTTTTTCCTTAAATTACATTTTCCTCTTATTTTTCCTGTGTCATTCTTTTTAAAATATCTTTGGAGGTAGAGCTGGTTTAATCTTAGCTTTAGCCTCAGGAGGAGCAAACCGTTTCATGTGGATGTTGCCGCAGACGATGGTTTCTTCAGAGGTGGTCATATACTGCCTTTTTATTTTTTTTCCTATTGTTCTTTTTTTTTTTTTTTTTTCTTTCCATAATTTAGATTTTAGATTTACAAAAATCTTCATAGAAGCATTTTTAAGCATTTATTAAAAGGTTATAGCCACTTTCTGAATTTTTCAGCTCTGACAACGTAGTTTTTATGATGTCAGTCATATGAATATCAATACCATAAAAAAGCTATCATGGCAAGCAATTTAGGAAGTCTGAAGAAATTTGCGAGATACCAAAAAGAATAGGATCTTAACATTAGATTTAAATATCTAATAGGTTCACCTATTTTTGCAACTTTCTGATTCCATAAAATTATGATTAATTAGCGGTATCCTCTAAACATAGCAACTTAAAGCATCACCAGACTAGGCATGTTTATTAGGTAAATTTAAGGCATTTCTTGCTCCTAAGAAAGAGATGTGAAGATAACTTGCTTCCTCTTCCTTCAAATTGCAAAAACAAAACAAAGAAACAAACAAAAAAAAACATACAAATAATTATGAAGAAAATGAAATTAGTTGTAATTAATCACAAAGCACAGGAATTTCCATCTCCATGTGAGGAAGAACTTCTTTCCTGTGAGGGTGCCAGAGCCCTGGCACAGGCTGCCCAGGGAGGCTGTGCAGGCTCCTTCTCTGGAGATCTTCAAACCCGCCTGGCTGTCGCCCTGTGCCCTGTGCGCTGGGTGTCCCTGCTGGAGCAGGGGGGTTGGACTGGATGATCTCTAGAGGTCCCTTCCAGCCTCAACCATTCTGTGAAATTTGGAACAGAACAATTTAAAAGATTGGTGGTAAAGACTAAAAATGATTGGTGGTGTTCTCTGACAAAAGTTAGGAAAACTTGTTTGTGATGAAAGTTGTTTTCAGTAAATAATGAATCATCCATGAAAACACAATCCCACTTCCTTTGTCAGATTCCCAGTTTGCAAGTGCCTTTAAATAATGGCAAAATCTGTGCCATTGCTCTGAAGTTCAGTTTTACCTATGAGAGCCATGTGCAGTTGTACCTATGAAAATCCCTGCATTGATATGTTCTGAATGGTAATGTATATGCACAACCTGATTATCTTTAATGAATAAAGTATTGAAAACTGTATCTGGAGAATGGAGTATTCTGTGGATGAAATTCTGCCTTCACTAAACATAATATTTTGGCTTTAATTTCCATGGATGCAGGAACATACTCAAGTCTTAGTATATATAATAATATATACTGTGCTGTCCTGTATATGGTTGTGTTAGGAAAATATCATCAAGGTCACAGGTGATGCCAAAATATGTCATTCTTCCCTATCCCCTGGGAGCAAAATTCTTCAAGGAACATAGATTATTTATTTTTTATTTATTTTCTTTCTTTACATTTTTCTGAGGGCTAAATACTGATCTTTAGGGGATGTTTGAACTTTTAGTTGTCCAAATATTTCCTGGGTACATTTAAAAGCTTTCTTAGCTGTAATAACATCTGCTGAGAAGGTAAGAGAATGTAAATTTTTAATGGCAAGATCCACATCTAAAATTTGATTGCAGAAAGACGTGTTAATGAAACTGTGCTAATAAATTTATTAAAATTATTTTCCGATTCTCATTTCAATAAGTTATTTGTATGTAGATTTAAATAATATTCAAGCAAAACAGGAAAGTGCATACAAAGTGTACAGGACTCCATGTTTATACAGAGATAAAATACAAGTTTCCAGAACATCTCTAAAACAATTTGTGATAACTTGTGAAGGCAGGATTCAAGAGTAGGTTTATGATTCTTCAGCTGGATATTAAGATGTCCTTAATCATTTCTTTCTATGAACTAGCCTGTGCACCCTAACTACTCACAAGCGCAGGTGACCTCAACAGTACGCAAACCACTTCTGTCTCTTGTCTTACGACCCAATACCAAATCCCTTCCATGAACTCTTGACAGTGATGTTGACTCCGTGGAAACAAGCAATAGAGATACCCTCTTTAAAAGAAAATCTGATGTCTCTGGAACTGTAATCAGCTGCAGTCAGTTCCATTTTTATATGCGGTGAGGATACAACCTGAGTGCGTGTAGCTTTGCCTGTTTATGGTGAGAAACTGAAAACCTGTGGAAGAAACTAAAAATCTGGGGATTTTTCCTTTGAGAAAAACTCAAAAGCAGTTTTTCATTGTTATATCAGCACAGTATAGTCATTTGAATATGATATCAAAGAATGATATTAAATCTACTGCAGTACAATATTAATACGTATGTTATTTTTATCAGACATATGATGATTTTTCATTTGCTAATTAGCAGATGGCACAGTCATATTTTAGGCCAGACAAAATGAAACATAGCTTCTGAGGCCAATATTTATGTTAGGCCAACTGGTATTATTGCCATTATTGTGGTGATTCTTTTCCAATTAAAAATCCCATATAGCACTATCAAAGAGCTTATTTACAGACCACTGTATTTTCAAGTGTTCATTTCTTATTTTATATTGCCAGTTTTGTTTTCCTTTTGAAGCGACAAACTGCAGTCTCAGAAGACATTTCACATCTAGAAGTCTGTCCTTAAATGGCTTACTCTGAGGAGAGATTTCTGCAGCAAGAGTGAATCAACATTGAAAAGACTGGGGAGTAGAACTAGTCCCTTTTTTATGGATATGAAGACATTTAAATTTACACCATGCAGAACCTGCTTAAGTTTGGCAGATTCCAGGTGAAATGTAGGGTTGATTTCTAGATGAAGGATATCAATGAGCATCATGAGAAGAGGTGTGTGAGGAACATAATGAATAAATGAAAGAGTAGAGAGTAATCATTGAATACACACCATTCTGTTAGTGACCTAAGACTTATTATTCCTTAGTGGTTAAATCCTACAATTCTTGTTCAAACTGAATTTCCATAAGATAGTACTCTGATTAAGGAATGGAAATCGAATCATGAATTTTTAGTTGTGTATTTGTGCATGGACACCTTTTCGTAAGAGTCCACTTAAACGTTGAGAAATATAATTTTTTTATTTCAAATTTGTCACCAATTTATCAAATACATGCTTTTCTTTTAAAAATAAGTAATTAGTGAATAGCTTCTGTGTGCCTGTGTGAAAATAGATCAAACAAAATCTATTCTGAAAGAACACAGTAAAAAAAAAAAAAACTGTTTTAAACCATTATGCAAAGCTTAATTCTAAAATAAATCCTTTTTCTTGTCATGTACACATTTGCTCAAGAAACTTATCCTGCCGCCTGCTTAATTACAAGAATGTTTTAGAGAATGCTGTCACAGAGAGTACATCCAGAAATGTCTGTGACAGTGCTGACCACATGCCTACATCAGTGGTTTGAGCTGTGTGTGTGCAACATATAGCTACACTGAGTACTAGCGTTTCTGGTAGTATATTTGTTAAATTAGTGTTTAGCATACCTTGAACAAGGTGAATTGATATTATCTTGAGGCTCAGTCTGTCTTTCTGTAAATCAAGGCATTTTTTTTTTCTTCTTTCTCTAGTTCCAAAATATATTAATGTAACTTTGATATTTTAAACACCCTGGAAGAAGAGGACATTCTATGCAGATATTTAAGATGCTGTTATCTTTCAGCTGATTAATCCTGTAGACTTAAAGAAGGGGTTAAACACAGTTATAACAGTACAAAATGCTACATTAGCTGGAACTATCCCTTCTTTTTCAATGAAATATTTCCAAATAAACCCAGCAGCCAACTGAACATATAACAGTAATTATAAGTAATTACTGTGACTCATGTCTGGAACCCCTAATGGCCCACTGCATTCTCTTATCCCCCTTGGCAAATAGTCCTCTTTTTTTCAAAGTACTGGAGAAGATGGCAAAGAACAAATGCAGTCCCATACTGCATAAAAGATCATGGACTTCTCTCTCACTAAATCCAGCACGATCATTTTCCTGCACTAAGTAGTATTTTCCATAGACCATTTCAACAGCCATTATCAGAAGTTTATCTGTGGAGCCACAGATTGGCATGTTGGATGCAATTTTACATTGGCATATTGGATGTTGCTTGTTCCTGCTATGAAAACCAGAAAATATTTTGCTAGTAAAATGTTTTCAAATTCATGTCCACACTTGGATTTTTTTTATATCCACATAATAATCACTGGTTTTAGTGAAAATAAATTTAAATACAGGCTTTTCCTTTTTCTTTTCTTTTGCTATCGTCAAGATACTTTTCTTATGTACAGATTAATAATGGAATCCCCAAGCAACTGTAGATTATTTGCTGTAGCATCCGTGCAGATAAGCCAGCTGTTCATTAACTAGGCTGACATTTTTGATATCATCTATGGAAGTTCAGCAATATCCCACTCTGCTTATCTTTTAAGCATTTTAATAGAGTAAATAAATTGTAAATACCTATAATATTACTAATAAATAAAATGATGAATATTTACAGAATGCAGTTATAAAAGTAAATCATTGTTAAAATGTTTTCTATTCTTTAACAAGACATTTTTGGACTTAGTCCTTAGTTCAGCTGGCATATTTGAAAATCCAATGGTGATGACAACAGTATGAAGTTAAAATGAATACACTGTATGGGGTTCAATACAAAATGTTTTGATAACAATAAGATAGATTTGGAATTGCACAAATACAACTTACTCTGATCTTTCTGTGCTTTTTCTGGTTCAGTTAATAATTAAAAACAAAATCTGCACTCTTGCAGTGAGTTCATAGAATCAGCTTTCTTATTCAGTAGCAAAAATGTGTGCATTTAGTTAAAATGAATTATCTAGAAACATTTGAATGAATGGGGGTATTCTGAGTTAGTTTCAGACAAAAGGCTTATCCAAAGCACCATTGTTTTGACTAAAGCTTGACTGGAAAACTGCTGATCTGAGGTAGCACATGTTACCCGAGATGCAGACGAAGCCATTTTCAGCTGCGTAAATTGCAAAAGTTTAGCGGTGGAATAACATAAATGTTTGCCTTTCAGTGGTTTGCTGCTTCATGATGATTAGGCATAACACTAAACATAAATTAATAAAGTTCCTACTAAATTTATTTGCAACTATGCTGTATTTGCCAAGGCTGAGGATTTTTCAGGAATATTAAGGGATGTCTAGGATAAAGACTAGGATTAGAAAAAAATATCATATCTGTCTTTTTTGCTGTAGACTGCTATCATCTCTGCACGGTTGCATCACATACCCTCTGGGTTATTTGACTGTCACTTTTCAGTGGTTTAGTTTCCTGCAATTTACACACTTTGTCTGTTTTATGACCAGCCTGTAGTACTAACACCACCAATCTTGGTTATTAGAATATAAGGTTTATTTGTTTTGTCTTAGAGCAGCCCCTAAAGTGCAGACTGTTAATAAAAAAAAAAAAAAAAAAGATTTTCTGATGAAAGCATGCGGAATCTACTGAAATTGCATTATTGGCAAAAGCAACTAATATCTTTAACAAGTGTGTGGTTGCTGTAATGTTCTCAATATGTACTGTTATTGATTAAGGTAATACATGTGAGGGCATTTGCCATTAACAGCTCTAAAATTCAGTTGTTTTAACTTGCATATTAAAGGATAACTGACCGGAGATACACAGGCCATTTTTGAAACCATGCCTTGCCCAGCTCAAATCCATCAGGTAATTCAAATGTTCTGTTCTCCTCTTGATATAACCCGATGTTCCACTGTTATAAATGGATGGAAGATATTCAGATCCACAGGTGCTAAGCATGTTTTGAATAAAACATAGCCACTGGAAGAATTTTTCTAACTGCCAAGTGCTCTTGTTCAAACAGCCATGGTAAATCATAACCCCCTGGTAAATGAAGTAGTCAATAAAACAGCATAACTGATATTTCTCCGCGTCATATAATTTCATACCGGCAATCTGGTCTACACTTTTGTGGGATATATATATATATATATTTAATAATGGCTACTGAAAAATAGATAATTCATTCCCTAGCCACCACAGTTCCAGGAAGATGCATGTATAGGACTAGTCTCCTAATAAGGCCATATTTACTCCTCACCTAAAATATTTGTCTTCTGGAAAGGTCTCTCTGCTGTCTCTGAGATGAGCTAGTGAGTAATTCTGACGGTCTTGTGAGAGTTTTATGGTTCAAATCGTGCTGCGGAGAGTACAGACTCGTTACCTCTGGCCATAATGCTTTAATCTGTGTCTTCTGCTCCTGAAATTCAACCAAGGGTAGATGCAACCTGAGATGATCCTATAAGGGCCTTGGTTGCCTGCCCTAAAGCAAATGGTCTTGATAGGCATTCTGGGGTCACATCAACATTTTCCTGCGTGTAAGAAGAAAGACAGTATGAAATGCCACGTCCAGGAGACCCCTAAATTTCCAGGCCTTATTGGGATCTCTCAGGTCAGAGAAGTGCAGGTGTAGCCATTGTACCTGTGAAAAGTGTCTTATTAGTATAACATGGACTGACAAAAGTACTATTGTCCCAATGTAGCTTTTTAAACTAGGAGTTTCACAGTATTTCTTATACCAGAGAGACCGAATAGCACTATTGATTGAAAAGGAACTGCAACTGATTTGCAAAAACATTAATTACAGGAAGGTTAGGGCTGCATACTCCATTTTGATGAAGTACATTCCGAATATTGCAATAAAATACAAGCCAGATACTCTTGTAACATAAAAAGGTACTATTTTACTTTCTCCTCCTTATTTTAAGCATAATTTTAAAGACGTGCACAGTAACAGATCACAAAAGAATTCTGCTTGCAGGCTGAGATACTTGAATTTAGATGCCCGTATACATGCCTAGGAATAAATAAATATGCACTCCTTATAATCAGTAAAGGTTTGGCTAATATAGATAGCTATTTCACCTCCAAGTAGACACCTTCATCTGACCAGCTGAATACCTCTAATGTGCAGAGTATGTCAATACAGAGTCTCTGTTGACCATATTTTCACTGACAGTAATGGAAAACTGGAAGACTAAAACTTTGCATATAGGTTTCAAAATATGAGTTGAATTGCACTTTAAGAGTCCTTAGTGTTTTTGTTACTGGTTTGTTGTGTTTCCTTTTTTTTGTTTGTTTGTTTGTTTGTTTTTTAATCATTTTGTGATGATTTAATGTGTTTTTTTTTTAAATCATTTTGTGATATTGTGAGATGTCAACAAACCTTTGCCCAACTTCAGTGACAGATCCAGAATCTACTCTAATTATATTATATTTTCAGATAAATCAACATTAGAAAGAACAAGACTCATTTTCACTAAATTCAAGTATATTGGATTGATGACAGAGGCTCACTTCTAAAAAGATCCTTAAATAAGATCATATCTGTCCAGAGACAGATAAATTGTTTCCTATTATTAAATATTTATATTTATGTTAATTTAATAAATTAATTTTTTAAATATTTAAGTATTTTTAAAAATATATATTTTTGTTAATAGTTTCAGTTCTATATTTGTCTATTTTAGTGGGGAGATTTGACCCTTGTGTTAATTATTTATCGCTATAAATTAAGTTGGTTGAATAACATCAATGTTTTTGTTTATTTATGAACCTTCACTTCAGCTTAGTTTGTGTGCAATTAGCTACATTTTGTATTTCAGTTAATTGACTCGATGAATAGTATGCTTTGAAAAAAGCAAAGAACATCTGCTTGGACTTTTGGGGGTAAAAAGTCATTGTATTTTGGAGATAGGGTAGCTTTCTTGAACAATGTGCAATTATCTTAATGCCTGTAAATAATGTAACAACACAAACTACAGCATTTTTGTATGATGTCTGTGTATATATCTTTTGTTTATACATAAAATACACACAAAATATTTACTGTTAATCTATGCCTAATGAAAGCTGAAAGTATACAGAACCGAGATGAAACCCACACAGGATTCACAAACATGTAGGTGGTGAATCATTCAATACAAATTTGGTATTAGAAACAAATTAGAATTAAGAAAAGATACATCACCTGGCATCTAGAAGGATGTGGACTGCTATAATGGAAGAACAGTCTTTAAGAATAGACAGTAAAGGTAACTAGCCAGGAGTTTATATCCGTATCTCAGAGATGCTTGCATGTTTCTGTTCATACTGTGAGTAGTACTTTCCTTGCACAAATCACTTGACATAAAAGACAAATTTGATATAAACATGCACATTTAATATCAGTGTTTGAAATTACTGTTTAATTAAGCTCAATATTATTTCTTATTCTTGTGTTTAATCATGAGTAATATAAGTAGATTTTCACTTGTTTCTGGAGGCTGAGGGTTCATTTTGCAAGACACAAGTTATTTCAGCACAGTCACCAAGAGATAATGAGGCTACAGTGGTGCTGATTATAGAAAGTCCTGTGGTGTAATCACCTAATATAAAATATATGTTATTTTACATTCCATTCCCCAAAGCAATTGCATTGCTTGAATCCTGAGTAGTCTGTCAGACCATTGCAAATCTTGCCTTAGAATTCTGTGGTTAAAACTGTATGTCCTTCTGGGTACTTTTCCATGCTGCTTACAGCTGCAGTTAAATATTAGCAGGGACAGCTAAAGAAAACACTCTATATTTTTGAACTACATTATCCAAGGAAGAGGGAAGGCCACTTTTCTTTTTTCCTGTCTTCAGTTCTTTGTTATGATAGATCTAATGCAGAAAATTTCCTGATTACTTCTAAACAATGCTGAAGTAGATATGGTTTGTAATTAGATGAAAAGTATTAGGGAAAGCTAAGTGCTAAAGGCAGTCTGTTATTAGAAAAAAAAAATTCTTGCTGTATTTTTGGGTAAAGTTTGCTCGGCTGACTCTTTGCAAAGATTTTGTGGAAGGACATTTTACTATAACCCACTGGAAATGTAGTTAATGGGTCTAGATGGAAAGTAAATCAAGTATGTAGTATCATACTCACAATTTTCAGCATTTCTGCTTCTGCAAAGAAAAAACAAAGGAGGCCTTAGAGAGTCCACTCTCTAGTGATGGAGTAATACACATCCACAAGGCTGAGTTCAGCTATTTTAGTGCTGTTCCCAGGGTGTCTCCGAGGCATCTCACCTGGAGTGACTTGTATTATTTTTATGCCAGACATTGTACAGATAGAGACAGTTCTATCTATTTCACATTTAGACAAGACAAATTACTGGAAAAGAGAAAATCAGGTAAGAGAAACAGCAGTGTGAGACTCATCTTGAAGGTCAGAGCTGAACCAGAAAGTGGAAAAGGATCTCTTGGTTCTCTTCATAATATCCCGTGTTTTAGTTCATAAACAATTTATGATTCTTGATAAAAACAATTTAGTTAAATACCTCAAAGATTTCCACTTTCTTTGCCATTTGCTTTTTCTTGATTTTTAAATAAGCATCTGATTGTCCTATAGAAACTGAGCATCTGTGCACTTTTCGTTACCCTGGAGTGTCTGGGAAGAGATAAATATATTCCAAATGTGTGCAGTATTTTCAATATTAAACAGAGCCATGTGCTTTTTCCAGGACACATTTTTTCGAGCAGCATCACTTAATTAGCTGCTGTGCTGCTCACCTCTACTAATTCCACACCAAAAAAAAAAAAAAAAAAAAAACCAAAAACCAAAAACCTTTCAGCTTGTCCTAATATGGCACAAAAATTGCACTTGGAGACTAGACCTGCTGTTAATTCACCTTGCTGCTGTCTTTTTTAGAAACTATAAATTTGCAGTAGGGCATTTTTTTCTTTTTGGTAAGTTGAAAGAAATCTCAGTATTTCATTTAGGACATTAAAAGAGCTTTCACCTGCTTTTACCTTAACTGAATTAGTAGAATACACTTGTCCTCACTTACCTGTTCTGACTATGGATACCCTTCTCCTTCCTTGTTTTTGTTAGCTTTTAAAAGGGGAATCTAATCATAATTAACAAATATTGAACTCATTTTCTTTCTGCATTAAAATTATTAAATTCATGGTTTTACTTTTATTCTTCTACATATTCAGTTTACTTCTTGCATACATACTATTTTGCCAAGACCACAGTTATGGCTCTAATGTTATGGGCCTGATCCAAATACCCCTTGAAATTATTGAGTCTCTACTTTCTCTCCAGTCAGTGCTGGATAATACTGTAAGAGCCCAGTGGGAAATTAGAAAAGCAATTACTTTTATTAAGAAGCTTAATTCAATGAAAAGACCTTTTCAAAGAACTTCACTTAATCTCAATTGACAGCTTATTGTGCCATTAAAAAGCAATACAGGACCATGACATCAGCAAAGCAAAGTGTTGCTTCTTTGCAATTGATTTGACAGTCAGGAATGATGATCTAGATCTCCTCATGTGAGATCTGCAACTTTTTTGAATGTCTAAAATATTCTTATAAAATAAGAAATTTAAAATTCTTTTAACAGCTGCATTATTAACTGCTACTGTTCCATAGTCATTACAGTTATTCCTAAAGCCTTTTTGGTAAGAAGGTTTTTCTCCAGATTAGCTTTCTTATGAATTAATATTACACACTTCTTAAGTGCATTCCAATTGATTGGCTTTGTCTAATTGAAAACCTTAAAATGATGTGAAATATGGGGTTTTATATGTTCGGCTGAAGACCTGATTTGGTGTGGTTTTTGGCCAGACTGAAGCTCGTTTTTCCTGAGTAAGGAACTTATTTCTTTCTTTCTTTCTTTAATAAAGGAAGAAGTAGCTTTTAAATCTTTTTTAATAAAATTTGCAAATATGGCCATTATGGGAATAGGCCGCTCCCTCAGGCTGAGAAAGTAGCTTACTTGTTTATTTAAGTAGCAGCTTTCAGCAATTAATGTCATCTTTGCATATTTATATCTGTTTGCCGAAACACTGCTACTTAAAATGGAAATGTGTCATTTCAGGGCCATCCTTGCCACACTTGTAGTGTTCTAACTTTGATACCTTGAGGAGATCTGTGGGTGGCTGAAAACACCACAGTGTAACTGCAGAACACCTCATCAAATGCCAATTGGAATAGAGTAGTTGTTCAGCATCAGCCTTACAAATTCTTGTATTTTCTCCCCTACAGTTTCCAGCTGCTTCAAGGCAGGCATTGCTTCATTCTTTCACTCAGTCATGGTACTAAACCTGAGACACACCTGAATGTCTCTCACCTGTTTGCTCACTGAAGTTCATAAAACGTATATGAATTTATAATTCCTGGGATCGCTGTTCTTTTTAATTATCTGTCAAATTTGTTTAAAATTGACCACTGTATTCAAATGCTACTGAACAATGCGTCCCACGAACAGCATGAACACACAGATCTAATTTTCTTAAGAAACCAGAAGCTGGATAAAGATAAGATATACCAAAACTTTGCTCAGTCATAAATGTTATTAGACTATACGTTGACTTTTATTAAGAGTTTTATACATTGTTTTGTTATTGGTAGTTTGTTTTAGAGCTAATTTTTGGTATAAGAAATTAAGAACTCTAGTTTCAGTTAGTCCATTAGTTCTTTTCAAAGATGTAAGCTACACTGAACTACTCCATGCTATACAAAAGTATTTTTCTTCTAGAAGTGCCAAAAAGTAACGCTGCTCTTGAATATTTAAATATATAAATATATTTGAAAATGCAAGTAGAAAATTACTTTTTATGAAGGTATTTCACTACTTTGAATAGTATAGGAATTTTTTTCTGTTTATACAC
Source organism: Nothocercus julius (assembly GCA_013398735.1). Lineage (NCBI taxonomy): Eukaryota > Metazoa > Chordata > Aves > Tinamiformes > Tinamidae > Nothocercus > Nothocercus julius. Next base: position 4,669,645 of record VZSV01000035.1, on the reverse strand, counting down.
TGTTGAAACAATCACAACCCACTTCTGGTCTTCCCAGTCTCCTTGCTTCGTTTATTTCTGTGTACCTAATTATGGCAATTTCTGTGTTCACTCCTGCCATTTGCTTTCTATATTCACAACTTGTATCACCTCTAAATTCTGTTTTGCTTAAATGTTCAGACTACAGTATATTCTAAAGCAATTTTCTGATCACTTAAAAGATATACTGTTCAATTACCTGCAGTGCACAAATCTGTACTGGTGTGTTGATATTCCTGAGGACTACCCTGTTAGTGGCACTCTGCATGGAGCAGACCTGCTCACATCAAACTTTAAATTCATTGTGTTCACCTTGCATCACACATAGAAGTGGCTGGGTGCAACAGCAGTCCCTTACTGTGTACTCACAAAGGAGTTTCCAGCACATGCTCTTCCCTCCTCCTGCCTTTTTTTCTGCCTTTTGCCCATCTCACACGGCATAGTCCTGTGCAAGGATTCCAGTGGATTCTTGCCATTTCTGTCAGCGCCTTCTAATAGTGGAACAGCAAGGACAGTGTAAAATGGGAGGTGTTAAATAGCATTAAAGCAAATATTGCCTGTTTTGTGAACAAAATCCATTACCACATCAAGCCTTAAAAGAGTGAGTTCAGAAAAGGTAGCATAATAGAAACATGTAAATCAATAGCTGCTGCAGTATCCTCAGAACAAATGGTAAAAAGAGACATGAATTAATTTGTAGAAATGCTTCAATTATTTAAAATTGTACATTTTCGCTAAACTACATGGGCATTAGTTAATCCAAGATGCTGTTATAGGTCTTAATTTCTCTAACATTAAAAAAAGTTTGTGACAAAATTAATTTTTCATGAAATATTCTATCAACTTTACTAAAAGTAAGCTGAAAGCTGTTGTGAAAGCCACATTATTGTTTGAATAAGACTATACTTCACATGGTCTTCTCCAAGGCAAAATTCTGTGTTGTATCTTTTAGAAGTTCATCACATAATTGAAAAAAAAAAAAGAATAGACGCTAGAAAGTTTGGCTTTAACAGTTTCAAGCCACGTTTATGTTCTTTGAAGCTGCTTCAGGTCCAGAGCTGGAGAAGACCTATCCATAACTTGCATGTATCCCCAGGGCCATGTGCATCACAGCAGATTTACTTGCTGCAGCACCATTCGGGATCCTCAAATAGTTTGTACTGTATCTCTCTTTCTTCTGAACCACTGTCGTCTTTGTAGCCTGACCTGTTTCTCGCATTGTGTGTGCCACATGAAACCTCTACAGAAGGATCAGGGACCAATTAATAAAGAGTGAAAGTGATAGATAAGGTCTGCAAGTCCTATTCACAAGTGCTAAAACACTGCACTAAGAATAGACTCTATGCAGGTGGATGACTATGTTCATACATATGCAATAATGTAATATCAAGGAGTTAAATATTCATGCTTATTATGCAGAAACTAACGCTGACAGAAGTGAGCAAAATTTTCAGCATCATGGCTGGTTTTGGTTCTGAGACGGATTGCAGATATTTATTCATATTAGCAGACAAGCAGCAGTAATTCCATTCAAGACGGACTAGACATGAAAATTAGGGCTCATCGAAATTAATAAAAGTTGAAGTGTTTGTTATACCTTCAAGCGGATAATTCCCAGCACTACATAGATATTAAAACTAAAATATAATAAAAAACAATGAAGTAAATAAAGAAAATAGAGGAAGCATTGTATTACTTGGAAATACGTTTAATCAACATGCTAAGCTATAAATTTATTTAGCCTGAAAATTGTCACTCAGATTTCCATTAAGGTAGTAGCAAATAAATGTATTGTGATTATTGTGTGTTTACTTGATTTGAGTTTACTTCCACTTTTAATTTCCATTGCTGGACATCTATAATGTTAGAGTTCTGCTAAACTGGATAAACCTACACAAGCCCATAGATACTGGTTTTATTATAGCCTTAAACCAAAATTAAAACTACTTTCTGCTGGTCACACATATATGATGAAATAAAGAGCTTGCTCTAAAAATGGTATAAATTATTCATCAGAAGTTGTAAGGAAATATTTAGTATCTAGTTCCAGATATCTGGTGTCTTATTGCTTAATTTTAAATTCTATGTATCTCTTTTCTAAAAAAAAAAATAATTAGGTTTCTAAGAAACGTAGAGTTGCACACGTCATACACCCAAGATTGCTCTGATTGAAACAGGTATGACACCAGAGCAGCTCACGCAAAAGCCCAAGCTAAACTGAAAAAAAGATCATTTACACCATAATCTTCCCTGCAGCTTTATTTGATACATCCTTCCATAGCATATCCAGCAGGTATTTGCAGCATCTGTGAAAGCATCACCACTTCTTGTTTAAAAAAAAAAAAAAATTGGCAGAAGAATTAGAAAATGCCAGTAAAAAAGTAGAAGAATTTGGATCAAGTCCTCTCTCTCTGCCTATACCAGGATTTTAAAATTGTATCTGCAAATGCAAATTGTAAAAGTGTGACGTTATAGATCTCCTATGTAGAAAAGTATCCTGGATCTCCAAAGAAACAAAAAAGAGAACCAAGTTTGTAACCCTTCTTATGTAGGAGTACTCTACTTATTCTTGTGCTTTCTTGTTTTTATTTATTTATTTTATTCTGTTGTTTTTTGTTGTTGTTTTGGTCCAATTCATGTTTCCTGTATCGGCCTGAATCAGCAGGCAGTGAAAATACATGAGTATCTTCCTGGGAGGTAAGAGGTGCGAGTCTGGGGCCCTTCAGGGAGCAAAGCCTGAGCCAAGTGCCCATTTCATACATTTAACAGTCAAGTATTTGCATCACTATTTTTTGTGTTCTGTCTATATTTCTTAGTCAACACAATTAAATGCAATTTATTAAAAAACTTAGTTAGCTGAAGCATCTGCATTGTAACGATATATACAAGTATTTCCAAAAAAAGATGTTAGTGTGCTGAGCAAGATTGTACCAGGTGCATCAGGGAAAATATGCTTCTTAAAGGATCTGTCTAACAAATAAACCTGTATATTAGTTATTGCAAAGTGTATATTACAAAAATATATCCAAATATTTATATCCAATTGATATAAATATCTAGATCTCTGACCTGTCTGCAAACATAACTGTATAAGGAGAAAAAAAATTATCCATAAATTTCACCACAAATTGGAAAAAGAATCTGAGATTTAAGGGCTAAAAGTAGAGCAGATGCTATCTAAAGAGCAGATAGGGTACTGATTTCTCCTCTTTCTCTAGTTTCCTTGAATCCACTGCAAGTTTCTTTGTGAAGACTGCTCATGACCTCTTCCTTACTAGGGTAAGGAGAAATATCCTTTTATTTTTTTGTACTTTGAGGCTATATTTTCTGCTTGCTCTTATTTAAGCTTCTTTGATTTTATGCTTCAAAAAATAGATACTGGGTGTACCACAGAACAAAAGAAAGTGCAATGTTATTTTAAGGATATAAATTTATTTAAAGAACGTAAATAAAACAGTCTCTCTCTGTTTTGTTCTTGAATTCCATGTTAGTCTTTCATTTTCTTTCCAGTCAATGTTCCTACAACGATGCAGAGATGTACCATATGTTGGTATAAGAGACCATGGGAATAGAAATGCCACAAAAACTTTGTCTGAAAACCACATTGACTAGCTTAAAAGTAATAAGTAAAAATTTTGGGACAGGAGTGTCTCCTATTATAGGAGTTGCACCAATATTATTATCCTTATTAGTTGCACCAATAAGTATTCACTTCATATCCTTGTTTCTCACACCACCTCAAAACTTTCTTTTAATTTGAATTTGATGTAATTAGTTCTTGCCAATAGTTCTTTTTTTTTTCTTTTTCTTTTTTTTTTTCCTACTTAGTTTTCTTTCCATTTGCTTTTACAAACTAGTCTTCTTATCCTCTTCTGATTTGTTTCGGGTTTTGGCTTTCCAAACTTCAACTTTATCTATGGTTTTTAAGCACCATTCACTTTCTTACATAATAATATGTACATACTGAATATCTGTTTTAATATCCACAACTCATGGGTTGTGTGCAACTTTGTTGCTATTGGTAATGCCATTGTTCCCTGGGGTCAAATATACTGAAGTTAATGTAGTTTGATATTCATTTCTGGCCTACTCAGTTAGTATATCTCTTTCTCTGTACTTTTTTTTTAAAGGAAATCTCTCCTCATCTTTTTAAAGATAGTCCACTAAAAGGATCTAATTTGCTAGAAGATTAAGAAATGCCATTTATGTATTCTTATAGTTCATTTCCCTATGTTTTAGATCAAGTTAACCTGAAATGCAAGTAACAGGTACATGTCCGGTTTTTAAATTCAGCTCTAATTTTAAGTAAGCTATTAGAAATTTTATTCTCTTTCCGATGGTCAGTTTTTATAGAGTGTTTTTTCAAGATACAGAAAAATTCAACACCTTTAGCAGACTATATCTTTCTTTTCCTTGCTTCTCTTTACCTTTTATTGTGCCAACCTGGAAAATCTTAACATTTTCTTTCATCATTTATACCAAGTGTTCCTGTTTTCTTTGAAACTCCCCACATAAATTCACCTCATGAATACATGCTTAATAATAGTTACCTGTAAAAGTTGTATTCTACCTCTGCTAGTAGACAGCTCAGAAATCAAGGAAAAATAGGTGTTCCCCTTTTGGTCTATTTTGTTTTTCTCATCACAAATAGTGCAGGGAGAGGATTCCTAAAAAAATTCTGCTGTGTGTTTGTATTTCAAGACATGAAAACCTACTGCTGTCTCTTCTTAGTTCTACTTGTAGGAGACACATATGCGGGCATGGTGTTGCACATAATCAACTTTTCATAATTCAGAGAAAAATTGGAAAGTGGCAGCAAAAAGAAAACAAAACCAAGAAGTCCTCAACATGTTTCTAATATTCTTCTAGCAACAACAGTTGTTGTGCAAGGTGTATTCAGTGAACTATTAGCTTCTTGAAAGTTAATAATCCTTGACTTCATTTCAGGCCATCAGGTTTTTGGAGTGATCACTGTTTCCCAGATGATTTATTACATTTTTGATTACAGTTGAGTTAAGTTTAAAATAAAAAAAAAGCCTTCTCAAACAAATTTCGTTGGTAGTTGAATGTTAAATAGTGATTCCTAACTATGTGTTAAGATTCAATAAATATTTAAGGACATGCAGTATCTTTTCAGACAGTTAACACTGTTCTATAAACATACAGATGGTGGCTAATATATTAAAACTGTCTTTTATAAAAACTATAAAGCTATCTTTTATAAAGCCATTTTTGAGATTTCACATAAAGACATTTCTTTTTATTTTTTATGTCTGCAAGCCATTTGCTTCCCTTTGGTATCCTGCACTCCTGCATATAATGAAGAAAAGAAATGGAGGAGAGAAGAAGAAAACATGCATGTCACTGCTATTATGCTATAATGAAAAATATACAGTAAATACATTTTTCTCCTTACCTCCTGTCCAGCCCTGTATCAAGGAATTTTTACAGAGCTCAGTAGTCCTTACACTATTATATTTAGGAATGTCACTACCAGACATGTGCTTCTTGGGTAATCTTTTTCCAAACAGCGCAATTTCAGAGGGAACAAACATTTATCACTTAGTATAATTAGGTCTCATTCCTAAATCCATTTGAAACCAATGACAGTTTTGATGTGGATTATATAGGCTTTTAAATCCATTGCCCACTGATGTCTCTGAAAATTCCTCCCACGGCATTCAGATAGCTTTAGATGAAGGTTTTGTAAGTAAATCAAAGTCATATGACTTGTACAGGGATAGGGGGATAGTCCATGTTTGAAATATGAAATCAGAAGTGAAGTAATGCAGAAGAAAACTGTGTATGTAGGCAGAGTTAAAGATGAGACTTAGTTGGAAACAATATATATGTTTAAAATTATTCTGTAGTATAATCCAGTCTTTGCTTCTTTTATTCTTGTCATTCTCTCCCTTAAAGCATTAGAGATAATGTTATAAAATCAGCATACAGGCAAACACATTCAAGTATTGGCACACTTATATGATGATCTGTATATAACCACTGGCTTATCTGGGCAATAACTGGGCATGGATTTTTCGCTACTGCCTTCCCAAACTGAGACCCATAAGGGAGCCTGAGGGAGCCGTGCTTTTCCAACCTGGCAAAGGGAAGACTTCAGAAGGACCTGAGAGCAGACTGCCAGCATCTACAAGGGGATTATTGGGAAGGCAGAGCCAGGGTCCTCACAGTTATTCATGGTAGGAAGGCAAGGGATAATAGGCATAAGTTAAAATGAAAATTGAGACTAGATATAAAGAAAGTCGTCATCATGAGGACAGTCAAGCAGTGAAACAGCTTTCTCAGACAAGCTGTGCTGTCTCCATCCTTGACCATTCTCTCCATCAATAACCAACTGGATAAAGCCTTTCAACCTGAATAATCCGGTGAACCAATATTATAGTTGTGATCTATGGAGTGCTGAGCAGAGGGGGATGCCCTCACGCAGCCTCCTGCCTGTGTTCCCATCCATATAGCCCAGGAGGTCACTGGCTTGCTTTGCTGCAGGGACACCCCGAGGGCTCAGGCTCAGCTTGTGGTTGCCCTTTCAGCAGAGCTGACCCTTAACTAGGCAGTCCCCAGCAGGTACCATTGCATGGGTTATTCCCTCCTTGCTGCAGGGCTTTGCATTTACCCTTGTCAAATGACCTTGTCATGACATTCCTGTCAGCACATTCCTCCAGCCTGTCTAGGTCCCTCTGGGGGCCAGCCCTGCCCATGAACATGTCAACATGCCCTGCCACTTTGTGTATCTCATCTTCAAACTTGAAGAATGTGCGTGCTATCACATCATCCAGGTGACTGATAAACATGCCAAGCAGGATAGGTCTCCAGGTAGACCCTTATGGTATGCCTATTCTTATGGGTATCCAGAGAGCATATAGCCCATTAACCGCTACCCTCTGAGCCCAGACATCCAATGACTTATCTACCCATCTAGTCTCCACCTATCCAGAATGTTCCACCATCTAAACTTGGGTGCATGATTGTAGTGGGAGACAATGTAGAAAATCTTGCTAAAGCTGAGGTGAGTGTCATCCACTCCTCTCCTCTTGTCCATACATTCAGTCACTTTATCACAGAAGACAAATTGATCAGCCAAGATTTGTCCTTGGTAAATCTATGCTGACTGTTCCCAGTCACCATATTTTCCTTCCTCTGGCCAGAAACATGCTACAAGAGGACTGTCTGCATGATCTTCCAAGGCAGAAGTGGTTGGTCTGCACTGCAGCAGATAGGGAATGAAACAAATGTGCCTGTATATCTGTGATATCCTGAAAAAAAAAAAAAAAAAA
>VZSV01000035.1:4635013-4650293 GCA_013398735.1 Nothocercus julius | reverse complement strand
TTTACAGAGGTATAGATTTCTTTTTTAGACAACCTAATAGAATTGAAGAAGGGAAAGGAAAGAAAGACACTTTGCGTCAGCATAACCTTTATGTCTCAGTACTTTAAACACTCCTTCTCTGAAGGGAACGGATATAAACAACATAATGCAAAGACCTTTAGCTACTGTCATGGAACGCTTCGTGAAATTTAAAATAGATTCTTCTTTTTGAAGACCTGATAGTGCAGACTTTGTTCTCTAATATAATTCCAGTGGCATTCAGTAAATGTGGGATTCAGTAAATGACTACACACATAGAAAATAAAAACATAAAGGAATATTTTTGCTTAGTTATTAGGTAGTTATTTTTGAATGCATTACATACTGCCAGTAAAACTTGTTGCTTGTATGGCCCAATATAGTTTGGGTAATGTTTGAATATATGTGGCAAATTAGTAAACACATTAGAGTGTGGTTAACATTGTAGCATTTATTTTGTCACTGACAAAATCCATACTGTTACTCAGTGTTGTTTAGATTTCTTTTTTTTTTGTGCGTGTCTGTGTGAGGAGCCATATTCTGCCCTTTATCTGTCATTGTGGCATATTTGTATCCACAAAAGAATAAGGCAGTATTACCAGGACAGGTGAGTGGGTTCATTCTCCATCCCTCTTATTGGAACCAGAAGAATAGCTTTATTGGGTCAGACTAGAGGTCTGTCTAGCCTTCTGTGATGTCTCCTAACAGTGTGGTTATAGGGAAGGCTATAAGAATAGGACAAGCATCTCCAGAGCACTCCTCCAGGCTCCAACCCTTCACATGCATTCGTAATTTTGTAGATCTCTGATATTTCCTTGCTTCTTTTCTAAGCTGGAAGACTTTTAGTTATATTCATTTATTTCTCATGAGAAATCTGTATTTTTTGTTTGTTTATTTTTACAGTTCTGCTCTAATTTATTTGAAGACACATCACTCCTTTGTTATTCAAAATGGAAGCGCAGTGAGGAACTATACACTCCTGGGCACTGCTTTGATGTTTCCTGATTAGAATTCCAAAATTTCATCCCTGATAGATAACTCATCAATGATGAGCTCAGCGCTTATCACTCTGGGTATAAAGTTAGGTTTGTGTTTTTCCATTTTCTTTGCTTTATTTTCATCTATGCTGAGGCATATGAAACTCTTCCAGTGGGCGGAGGAGGCTAGCATTAGTTTGGATTAAGCAACAGAACGGAGAATTTGGCTATTAGGATTTTTTTGATGGTGGTGCTTAGAGGCATAGTATGGAGAGATGGTAATTGTGGGGGTTGAGTGCCCTTGTTACACCTAAATCCTGTTTCTGTTCTCTAAATCCTTTCTTCTAGCCTCAAAACATCATGGTATCAGTGTTGCACATTTTTAAGTGACATACAGCACTTTCATTTTTATCACTTGGGCATGACAGCTATGTGATATTTAGTGGTGTGTGGGTAATAATAAGTAGAAGAATAACTTGATTGGGTACCATACATTGGGAACATTTTTTTTTTTTTTTTTGGAAAGTAAAATGCATAGTGTGCATAAAATTAGTTTTAAAAATAAGTTTCATAACATTATAATGAAGAATATTTCTTGGATGAACTTATTCATTTAAAGAATTCTTAGAATTGCAATTATGTTCTAAAAAATACTTCAAATGTCCTTTTTTTTTCTTTCTTTGTCCTCACTAAAGTAATAATAATAACCTAATACAAGAGAAGATAAAAAATTTAACCTTTTGCTGTGTAATATATAATATCTTGACTTTTTCAATATAGAACATGTGTAACTATGCATACATTATATATAATTTTGTACTGATCACATGCTGAATAGGAATATGCCATCAAACATCCATTGTGTGTTGTGATCATGGCTAAATTTATAGCCATCAGAAGGTACCTACTACAGTTTAATTGCCTACAGGAATTAGAGTTTAGAGGTGGTATTTAGAGAAATAGTTCCCAAACAAGTGACTACTGGCTGGGATCACATTAGTTCTGGATGAAGTCCAATCCCTGACAGAAATGTTATTTTTATCTGGATCATATATCCAACAGCAGTGGGGCTCATAATTAAATGGTACTGAGTTTTACATATAAAAACAAACAGCTCCATATTCACCCTCTTTTAGAGTGAGGACTTATCATGGGAACACATAGCTGGAATAGATCATATGGACCATTGTGTCTGGTCTTTTACAGCCTCAGGAATCTTGACCATCAATTTTGTGTACCCTTACCACAAGCCACAGAATGCTTCCCTGCAGTCTGAAAAACCTTACAGTTTATAATACCATCCAAAACATCAAAACAATAATGTTGCAAGAATAAAGAAGGCAAAAATACTGAGACAATCTTAATTTAGAATACAACAGAGTAATTTGATTATACTTGTATGCCTTCTGTGTTGTTCTGTGAGGGCATTTGAGCAAAGCAGTTACTATCATAATTTTTAAGTATTGGTATTCTAAATTTAAGCTTTGGAGAAGATGGGAATAAAATTAAGTTTTAATTCATAAGTATGACTATTCTCACTGGGAATCTGTTTCCAAGAATTATCCTTAATTTGAGAATAAATGTAGTCTTTCTTAGCATATAAGGAATATTTTTGCAGAAATGTTTTTGAAAATGGTGGTTGCACAGAGTCAGAAAAACAATTTCTTACAAATTATTGTTTATGAAGAACTCATCATTATAAATAATGCTCATAAGTAATAGTACTTAAAAATAACAGAATATATGTATGGCCATGCATTACATAATTTCTGTAATCCTTTTAAAAGAGTGACAATTCTGTGATGTTATATGCGTCTTATATGAAATACCGGACAATGTTTCAATATATTTTGCCAATAATGAGATAGACCCTTGTCATTAACTCCAAACACTATGCATTTAATAATAACTACTGAAATTTTCAGTGGTCTGGACTAGTAAAAGTAAGGAATGATGAGCACAGTCAAATGATAGGATGGTATGCTGCGAGTCTGACCCTGTTAAGATGAATATAAAAAAGTGAACAGTGAGAGAGCAGCCAGTGGTGCCTGAATTCAGGTACTACTCTTTCAAAGTTCAGGTTTTCTGAATTTACTTGGGTAGACCAAGCAAAATTTTGAAGTTTGGAGGAAGAAGTGATGATTAGTATTAAACTGATGCATCATGATGCTGAAACCTCAGGTGCGACCTCTGCTTTTGTGGATCCTGTCTTGCTTTTGATGCCTGTTTGACTATGTAGTTCTTCTTGGGCTTTAGACCGGCACCTTGTGAAAACTGCAGTAGAAGCAGAATTTAGGAGGAAAATTTAGGCCTTGTTTGTATTGAAAACATGGAAAGAATTGTGTTTGTTATTAACAGGAAAATTTATAGTTATTTTCTGTGAATTTTCCCCAAGCTATGTTTGTGTTGTGACTCTAATATTAGCAAATGTATAGAAATCTGACAGCTTTTAAACTTCTAATCATCTGAGAGAGTCAGTTCAGGTTTTAGACCAAAATTAATTGATGATTTTGGAGCTGTGGATTACCTGTGTTTTGCATGTGGATCTTCCACTGATATATGTGCAAATTCCAGTTGTGGGAATCAGTGATATTATATAGCTCTTGAGGCAAGCTTCAGTTAAGTAATTTTCTGTCAGTAACATGGGAATTGGTAGGGACTTGTATTTGAAATGCCATTTTTAGTCATAACCTCATTTTAGAGAGCCAAAGACAAAAGACGTTGAGACCTGATATTTAAGTAGTTTTCTAACCTTAAGATTTCTAGCTAGGCAATTTTTCTCAAACCAGACTTGCACATTTAAAAGAAGAATTGTATGCAGATGTAAAGATAATATCTATTTCGGGGGGTTTGTTCAAAAAAAATGCTTAAACTATTTTTTTTTTTTTTTTTTTTTTTTTTCCTTTTTACCTAGAACATTCTGCATTGGAGCCTTAACTTTAGAAGAAGTATTAGAACTTAATCTCTTGCTTCTTAAAAAATTAATATTTCAATCGTTGAGTCTCTGCATATAGTCGTTAATTCCAGAATACAGTTATTCTTGTACTCTGCTGCATGTTAATAGTCAGGTATGCTTTAGGTTAGCTATGTTAGTTGTTTTTTTTTTTTTTTTTTGTATTGGTCCCATGGTGGTAAGAACCTTAGAAACATCACGGAAATGTACTAGCACAACGTGGGGAATGCTTTTGTTACTATTTTATATTTCTTACACTACATAGAGGTTTATATACAGTGACCTATGAAAGTCTTGTAAAATAAAAATGTTAATCTATGCCCCTTCCTAAACCATTATTTTAGGGGAAGAGAAATATGTGACAGAAGTCAGCTTGAGCTTAACTCAAGAGTTACTCACCTTGCTGTCTACCCCTTTTATAGCATTTTAGAAAAAAATCCTATTGTGCTTCCTATCAGAGACCTTAATGTGCCTTGGGGATCAGAGCAGGTGGGAGTGGATCTCAAACACAGTTAGGACACTGACATTCACACCTGGCGGTGCCTACAATGGAAGGTACTGTAGAAAAGGTAACTGGTGGAGTAGAAGTTGTTCTCCAGCATTTTTTCCCTCCAAATGGGAAGAATTAGCTTGTCTGGGAAAGTAAGGAGAAAAAAACAAAAAAAAGATAGAATTCCTAATATGTCCATTTATTTATGTCTTGCATAGATGGTGAGGGCTTTTATTTTCTTTCTTAAAATAAGATTTCAATGAAAATTCAGGACAACTCTGCTGTAAGTTCCTAGTTTGCTTTTACTGTACATCCTTTCTTTTGTAGCCCATTTCTGAGAATATCTGGTGTTTTCACAACAACAACAATGTAGGGAGCACCTTCTTTGTTTAGGAGTGCTTCAATTGTGCAGATGATCTCCCTGTCAAAATGGGTCTGAATTGAAATTTCAGTGATAATAGTGATGTGCAAAACATCATAAAATATTTTCTAATGGACTGGCATATGTTGCAGCAATTCCCAAACTGGCATGGAGACTGAGCTTCCTTTCACTTGTCAAAGGATCTTTGCCCTTTCTACCCGCCAGCCGAACCTTGATCCCAGGAGGCTTCCTGCTGCTGAGCACCACAGCACATCCATCTCTCTCTAACTAGATGTTAGCACATTTTGTTTGTTCACCCTATGCACTGAAGTTTGCTCAGTGCTCACTTATCTCCTCACACAGGAAAAATTCCTCACTCTGTCCCTTCCATAACCATAGCACATTGCCTGCTTGCAGCTTGACAGCCACCCTTGCTGAGGAGCGTGTTGGTCTTGGTCACCTCCAGCGCTCACATTTGGCAGCAGGGGAGAGGACATGGATACACTGGTGGTTCCCCAGTTCAGCAGAATCCCAGCGCTTCCATCATGGAATCAGGTTTTCCCAGTGACAACGCAAGATTCCGACAGTGTTTCTCCAGTACACACAACCATTTCCCACTATGCTTTCACCTGCCAAGGGAATGACTGCAAATATCTTGCGCACACACAGAAGAGCCAGCAACAGATTTTATTTGACTGTGTGTGCTCATTCCCACCAGCTATTTTCTGCGGCTGTGCTCTGGCAGCCAATCTGTTGTTTGCTCTCACGAACCATCTTTAATGGTAGCACATTGGCTCTTTCAAGAGGCAATCCTCAGAGTGTATTTCCACAAAATAATACAGTCTATTCCATCATTTTAAGAACACGGAACCACTCAAATTTGCCTACGGCTTATTCACTTCTTTTACAGAAAGCTGAAATTTTTGTCCTAGTACTTGGTAAATATATGTGTGGATTGAATTTTCACACACCATTATAACCGATGCAACCATCCCAAGTAGGAACTTAAATATTTTTAAATGTAAAAGTCCCTGAACATAAAGAAATGATGACAATCCAGTCAGCACCTTTGTACTGCTAATCAGATGCTAACAAATTACAACTTCCCCTTGGCTATCTCCGTCAAGAAAACATCTTCCAAACCCGCCTGGCTGCCACCCTGTGCCCCGTGCTCTGGGTGTCCCTGCTGGAGCAGGGGGGTTGGACTAGATGATCTCTAGAGGTCCCTTCCAACCTATTTTGTGATAATAATTTTACAGAATCACAGAATCACAGAATGGTTAAGGTTGGAAGGAACCTCTAGAGATCATCTAGTCCAACCCCCCTGCACACGCAGGGTCACCTAGAGCATGTGGCACAGGGTCACATCCAGGTGGCTTTTGAATGGCTCCAAAGAAGGGGACTCCACAACCTCTCTGGGCAGCCTGTTCCAGTGCTCCGTCACCCTCACAGTAAAGAAGTAACAGAGAATATTGAAGTTCTGTGGTAATATTGTTACTGTCACCTGCTGTTATACTGGCTACGCCATCACGTGTGGACAGCGTGGATCAAAGAATATTACTCCTTTGAACTAGACCAGACCACTTGATGAAAAAATACTAATAACCTGAGGATGCTGGTAATTCTGAGAAAACATTGGAAACATTCTTATACAACAACAGCTTTATGAAGTTAACAGGGATTATGTCTCCTAAACCTCCTAATTAATAAACCTCCTAATAAACCTCCTAATTATGTCTAAATGAGACATGAGGTAATATGAAGGTTATACTGATGCAGAAGAGTTGTTATTGAAAGGGGTTTCAGATGTCTTCTCCAGGGAACTTCTGGGAATGCTCTTCTGTGAATGCGTTATAATAAATCTGGACCTAAATCAGAACTTTATGGTTGCTTTTTATAGAGATCTCATGTTCTAAGGTGAGTAAATGCAGAAAGTCATGGCAAGTTCATGGTACAGAAGTTTATAGTTGCATTTTATGTGGGATAAATATTTTATTCTTCAAAGTGATTAGGCAATAACCAAGTAAGACACTTCCTTCCCCCCACCCGCCTTGATGTTCTGTTGAGCAGCTGAAGTGCACCAAAGGTATTTGGCATAGTAATATTTGTTTACAGTATTGACCCTGTGGTTGAAAACCCCAAAGAGCTTTTATTTTTTTCCCAAAATTCTTTCCCTGGCTTTGGGATTAGCACTGTTTGCAGCATGTCCCATGGATGGACTGAGATGGCACTGGTCACATGTGAGGGTGACATTAGACTGTTGGACCCCAAATGTTTTGTTCATGGTCAGCTGGCATCTCTAGGTCCGTGCCTGCTGACCCGGGCGGGTAGGGGTAACGCTGTTATGCTGAGCAGAAAGGAGGCTGCCAGCAGGACTTGTCTGCTGGGAAAGGGGAAGTCTGGACTCCCTTCACGGCCCCAAGTCCCCACGTGGGGATCCTGGTCTGCCTTTGCTGGCATGAGGCTGTCCCATGGGCGATGTCCAACGCTTGTACACTAGCTTCTTTGGGAACAAAATTAAACTAAGGAGCTACCTTAGTCTCAGTGCTGCAGCTAAGGATTGCTAAATTTCAGCATAATACTCAGAAGAGTAATTAAGCTAGGTAAATGCGTATTTTGGGACATGTTGTTCCATTTACTCTTTTAAGGAGACTATTCTCTATAGAAATCACTGGAGAGTTCTTCTTAAAACAGATGGCACAGTGTGCACCATTGTAGCACAATTTTCATTGTAAAATGTTATGTCCCAGGGCAAACTTACCACAAATGGAGCAATTGTGATGTCCCATAACAGAGAATAATGTGTTTTTGCAACATTTGATATATCTGAAAAATATGCATAACTTGAAAACTAACCAAAACTTCCCCCCCATCGTGCTAAACAAGAAAATCTTGTTATTTTCATTAAAGTATTTTGGGGCTTTGGACTATTTTGAGCCTCCTAGAATATTAACTGTTTTGGCTATTCAGAAAAACAAAATGAAAACCAAAAAAAACTATACCTCTGAAATGAATATAGTGTCACCTGCAATCAAGATTAGCAAGAAAACAGAGTTGATTTTCTTTTGGACATTTTGTCAGGAAAAGAACATATATTTTGTGTTAACATTTTTTACTGGAACTTTATTAGATTGATATGGAATACTCTACAAGTATGAATATAGAAATCTTTAAAAGTAATCTGATTCATAATTAATTAATATAACTAATAAATGCAATTGATACCTATCTGTGCCAACTTTGACTTAGTAATTCATTAAGCAATAGTACTGTAAGAAGTTGGTACCATTATCGGTGAAACTTGCTGTTTCAAAGGCTAAATATATTTCACGAATAAATAAGATAGGGGAGATATATGTAAAATAGTATGAAGGGCTCTTTCTTTTCATCAGAGTATTCTAAGGTGACAAAATATGCATTTATTTAAATGCATCTATAGATAAATAAAGCTGTTCAAAATTATTACCTTTATCATATGTAGGTTCTAAAATATAGGCCAGATATACTACTAGGATAATTCAGTATAGTTATCCTGCAAAATAAATAAATAAATATAAAAAAGGAACCATCAAAGAGACCAGTCTTTACAGTGGCAGGTATTTGTTTCGTGTCCTTTATGCCATTGCTCAATATCTCTGCCTTCCCTTAGTTTAGGGAGCTGTTACAGGGACAAAGCAGTTGGTGCATCCGGAGCATTTCTGGCATGTCAGGTCCAGACCTTGTCTGCCTCCTCTCAGCTGTGTTTTGAGCAGGTCTTAGGCTTGCACATCTCCCTGGAAAGGAGCTGGAGCTGCTTGACCTGCAAGGGAGCTGGTGCATTTTGCAAGTAGGTCCCCAACGTGGAATGCGGGAATTTAGATGCAGCCCCAGATTCCCAGAATGTTGACCCCATTGGCTATGTATAGCTGAATCTGTAAGGAATAAGTGTCCTCAGCAAGGTATGCTTTCTTTGAACCATTTCTTCTTTTAATTAATGGAGCAGTAACTAAAGCTGAAATGAGAGAGATAGAGGGAAATTTAATTAAAATTCAGTGCTTTTAGTAATAAAATATAAATGATAAATTTTATATTATGCAACTTTATTGTCAGCTACTATATACATGCCAAGATTTTTCCAGTTCAAAGTTAATAGGCAAAAATAAAGCTGTTAAGAAGTGAAACTGGCTTATTTCCTTGCATAAATTAACACTGCTCATGTGTTTAAATATATTCAGTTACAGATCTCAGTTCAGTTCTTGAGTTTTCCACAGATTTCTTGTGTGATAATGAGCAAGTTATTTGTGAACAAATTTTTCAGCATGCCTAGTGAACTTACAATAATTACGCCAGATGAGTTCTTGGCCACTTCAAAAATTCAGTAAAAGGTCTCAAGTATTCATTTTCAGGAACTCCAAACGTGCACTTTGTTTCTTCAAAATGGGATGTATAAGTCCACTTATGTACAATTAGAAAACCCAATGTATTTAGGCAGTGCTAGCCACCAAGGTGCAGCTTTCCTGGTCTGGGACATAAAGTGACCATATAGGAACGGCCAGTGCTCAGGCTACCTGACTGCCACTCTGGTAGCTGCAGCATTTCTGCCTGGTGCTCCCTGGCACCTGCTGAGCCACTTCTCACTTTGAAGCACAGATTTGGTTGAAGGTGTATGACCTGCTATGGGTGGATATCTCTGGATTCAGGATATGCTTTTTTTCTCTCTTTTTCTTTCTTCCCTTTTTGTGTGCTTAGTAGTTATCCTTTGATTTTTAGCAACCGATAGAACAACGCTTATTGCTGGGCATACTTCAAATGATAAAAGATTTCAGGTGGGTTTAGCTCTCTTCTTGCTTAGTACAAATATCAGCATAAAGAAGAGAATTCTTTATAAAAGGCAGTCAGGTGCAACAAAAATGTATCTGTGAATATCTATTGGAATTTGTAAAACAAGTTTATCTTAAATGCACTTTATCCTTTTGAACGTGATTTTTTTTTCTAGGTTTTAGGTGGTCTTTGATTTTCTTAGAATATGAAGTTATACTTACTGATGAAAATTTATCAAAGTATTAGTATATAGTAGTATATATTAGTAAACTGAATAACTTACAGATTACATAGCTTTGATATTCATCTGATAAAAAGATCAGTAAGAGGAATGAACTTTTTCAGAAGAATTCAGTTTTGCATGATTCAGTATATAAAAAGTGAAAAGGAATGTGTCCTTTATAAATTACAAGTCATATAATAACAAAATGACCTGTTCTATTAGGATAACTTTGATTTCTAAATTCAAGAATTCTCCCATCCACAGAAATTAGTTTTATATGGGTGGTCCTAGAAAAAAAAAGAGTTATGCATGTAAACCCTGTGCCTACTGATAACAATAGACCACCCAAAAAACTTGAAAATCTCTCAGTTTGAGAAGTTTTATAGATCCATTCAGGATGAAACAATAGAAAATAAGTCCCTCCTAAATATGCTTGCTAAAAATATTTTCCCTCTTGCAAGACTTCAATTAAATTCAAACACTGTAAGATATATATTTCATATACAGACTTTTCATAAAACATCCAAATCTTTAGTGACCTCTTTGTACAGGACAGGTAAAAGGAGGAAATACTACTATGGTGGCTACAGACGTTGTCTAGTCTGCTCTGTAGTCTGAGCTATACAAAGGAATTATAGCAGAAAGTGTTGAATAACAATGAAAGATAAAATATGACTTACTGGTCTCATGCCCATTCATAAGTACCAAGGATTTTCTTCATAGTTTCTTTCTAATAATAGAAAGCCAGAAAGAGACCTTGTAGATAGTTCTGTAGTTTGTAGGATACTGTGGAAGTACTACTAGGCCAATTTTTTAACCTTTCATCCTTGTGTTATTTAGGCCAAAGGCTGTTAATTGAAACAAAGGGCTCTCAAACTCGCTTCATTTTTTTAAAATTCCATTTAACCTGATAACTAAAGCAGTAATAGGATCGTAAAGTTTGATGTAAAGGAGACAATGCAAGAGCACTTGAGCTTCTTCAAAGAGAAGTTTCAAAATAGTCTTTTAAATGCTAAAGTTGCAAACCCAAGATAAATCCCATGAGTTCGTTATGGGGATGACAGGGGACAGAAAATACGTGAATGTCCCCCCAGCAAAAGTGGGGGAAATTGTTTCCAAGGTGGCAAAACTGTTGGACTAGGGTGGGGTAGAGTGAGCTGAGTTCTCTGACAAGTGCATACATAAGGCTTTTTAGAGTATCAGAACATCATAAACCTTATATTGGTTTATCCTTTGCTTCTACCTGGGCGATGTTCTCCATAGTCTGTTCCAGAGTTGAGTAGCAGCATATGCAAGAAAAATCGATGGTAGCAGAACTGAGCGTTGTCTTCAGCAGCTCCTGAGGGCGGGCAGCGCAGTGGCCCTCGAGGGGCAGGAAAAGCTGCGGCAGTGACCTCTACCCTCGCTTGGCTGTGGGATTGCTGCTGCCGGCAGAGATCTCCTGCCCGTGTTCTGGAGCCGGTGCTGCCCCTCTGCCCAGACCCTCCTGCTGGGGGGTCAGCACAGGGGTCTGGTCTTGGGGGAGGTCGGGAGGAGGGTAAGGAAGGCATACCCTGGTGGGCTGCATGCGCAGACATGTGCCTTGTGTTGTCCCAGCTTGTGTCACCCAGCCAACTGCTGCCCCTGGCCTTGCTGAGAGCGTTTTACTTAGGGACACTGAGTGCTGCATCCAGCAGTCTGCTCCCTGCTGGCTGCCTGCCGAGTTCCTTTTCTTTTGGAGAGTAGTTTTACTGCTACATGAAGTATACGGATGTGTATTTGCCTTGTGTCCTCTGAGGTAAAACCTGTTGGTTTCAGGATCATCTATTCAGTCACAACACTGAATGTCCCAAAACCTAGAGATGAAGCAGGGAAAATCAGCTACTAGTCCCCAGCATGTAGTCCAGACCTGCAATAGGGTAATAACTACTCTTTCCTCTCAAACTACAAGATAAAGTAACATAATTAACTCAAGGGGAGATAATTGATCTTGAAACTTTCTGCACCTATTTTTCAGGTTTGAGGGAAGGCTTGTGTGTCTGAAAGCTTCATGTGTTACTAAAATATATTACTAGTTTTTGAAAAATTCTGGCTTTCTCATATATTTAGGTAATCATACTTACAAGACAAGTACTATTAATGTCAAGAACTACTGCATAAAAGCATAAACTAGAGCTGAGGAGAATTAATTAAAATTAAAATTGCAACATTTTAGGAGACAAGATAAGTAGGTGGAACTGCTGAGAAAAATGTGTGAGAAAGAGAAAGACAATGGAAATGGAATAATAACTAAAACTGAGCCAAATACAAAGCCTTTATCCAGACAAAATAATCTATATTAAAAATGCAAGAAAAATATATGCTAGTTCAGGCTAAAAAATCTCAAGGGACAAAAAGAAAAAGAATTCCTTTTTTTTTTTTTTTTTATAGTTTAAATGCCAAAAAGAGGAAGAAACAAAGAAACTGGTGAAATAAGATGATATTTTGAACTGAACTCAGTGAGAAAGAATACAAAATTAGTCTGAATAAAAGTGCAGTTTAAATACAATACAATTATCTTTTCTGTTGAAGTATTTTATTCCTCATGTTTTGGGTATGTAAAAATTTCAGAGAAATATGTGGCATTTGTTAGCTACAAAAAAAAAAAAAATCTGGAGCCTGCTTAACCTATTTAAATGTTTGGTAAAGGTCTAAACATTTATAATAGAACTGCTGTTCATGCCCTTGTATCAATAGATGGAGGTCATGCATTTTGTGTCATCTTATATTCTTCTGAAATATTCAGCACAGCTAACGAGATGTTGTCATCCCATGTGAGAGATGTGCCAAAGTATTACAGACATGCCTAGATCTGTAAGTTTTCCCCAGAGAAAAACAAGTGAAGGGCCATTAATTAGAGACTGTGCTTTTATCACTGACCAAATCTATCCTGTGAGGTTCCACAAAAGTTAGTTCCCTGTGTGCTTTGGGGTCAATAGCCTAAAGGAAAGTTGATAAGGATGTAAGGTGAGATAAGAGACAGGTATATTTATGCTATTAGAAGAGGTGAAAGGATAGAGATAAGCTACCTGTAAGTACTAGTTGTGGGTAACATGAGCTGTGAAAAGGTGCATCTTGGATTTCAGCAGTGCCTGGATGTGTGTGTGTGGGGAGCTGAGGAGTGGTGCCTGCCCGCAGGATGCTGTGTCTGCTCTGCCCTGCTTCTAATGTTGCTTCAGTAAAACTATCTTGCTCATATAGTACAATACTTTCATATCCTCATCTTTGGAGGCAGTGTGCATATGCCATCAACTCAAGCGCTACGAATATACAACTGATGATGTTTACAGATTCTTTGCAAACCTCAGAAATTAACAGCTGCCAGGAACTAAATTTGAGCAAGACAGATGTTGTGCTCATAAAGAGGGATTAGTACTTTGAGATGCTGCTGCTATCACATAGTTTGGCTGAGGATACACTTTTCAATGGCAGTGGCCTATCCCACTTTTATTGTATCTTTTTTGATAATTCACTGTCTCTGAACTCTTTAGTAGTAATGCCAGAGATTAAATATGAAGCCATTTCCCGTCACCTGGAAAACTCAGCTCTCCCAGTGGATGGTGACATAGCCTAGGCTATTCACATCTCAGGGCTGCAATAGCTTAATCAGGTTCTGCATGACGCTCTCTCCCCGGGGGTGGAAGGAGGACAAAAAACATCCAGCTAGTAGAAAACCACGTAGCATGCCCATCTACCACAAAATCCATTAACCTACCCATTAACCTGTGCTCTATGCTCTGTGTAGATTTCCTGTTGAAGATTAAATCAGTTTCATATTCTCACATCTTCTTTAAAAGGAACTGAAGTGACACGTTCCTGGTATATTTTAAAAGTGCATAAAACTTTTTGGAATGAGGACAGCCGTTAACAAATCTTCTCCTCCAGCACAGTGGAATATTTTTGTCACAAGACTAAAGCATATCTCTTCAAAGGCTTATTTCCGACTGTGAAGCAGGAATTTCTGCCCCAGGAAACTAAGGATCATCAGAAATCTTCCCCAGTTGTAAATTACACTTTTCAGCTCCTCTTTCTTTTAATGTAACCACCCCTAGAGCACCTAAATATGGAGAGATTAATTAAAGCAAACAATTAAACAAAAAGCATGTAGCTTATCACCAACAAAAGGACTCTAGCAAAGTTAATTGTTATGCTGAATTTACAGTTCATCCCAGGAGAGGGAAGAGAAAGAAAAGAGGAACAACACATGGCAAAGAGGAGTCAAAAAGCTGATACAGTTAGTATTCTGCTGATACAGTCTCAGATACTTGTGATGCCAGTAGTGTAGAATCTGCGTAGAATCCCCTCAGAAGGTTATGCTTCCAAAGCTATTTTTTTATGAAAGGTGACAAATTCATACTTTTGAAGGAAGAGTTTGCCTCTAAGATGTTTATTCTCTTCTGCTCTGAACTTTGAAGATTTTTTAGGTGCATAAAAACACGCTAGTGTGTAATTTGGGAAGAGTTCTGATTAATTCTTTTGGCAGGATGGTTTATCCAGTGGCTTGCTGCATGTGCTCTGTTCCAAAAGAACTATTATATCCATCAAATTCATTAGTAATTTGTAGCAGATTATTTTGTGTCATTTATTAACACCAGTCACATGCTGCTGATTCAGCCCTCTTTTAGGAGTACTTAGAACTTCACATTTAAGTGATATACTGTGCATTTCTGAAACCTGCCAGTTTTCAAATATTAACATCTTTTTCCTAGAAACTCTTTTGTCTAGACCCCATGTTTTGGTGGGTTTTGGTGTCATCCTCCCAACTCCCTTCCTTTTCAGTATATTTGTAAACAATCATTTAATCCTAGAACAAACAGTGCCAAGACCTATGGACAGATTTGCTAAGGGAAAATAGTGATTGATGAAAAATTATTAAAAAAAAAAAAAAAGACTAAGTTAGCAAATTTCATACTTTCACTTTTTTTTTTTTTTTTTTAATTTGTAATGCAGGAATTTTTAATGCTATGACTCTCTATTTGCTGCATAAGCACAAAGTAAGACTCAGCCTGAAATATGTCAAGTTATTTGATTCAATTATATTATTGAAAGGAAGAAGAAAACCCTCTTATGATGGCTACCTAACCTACAGTGCGTCAGCATATATAGAGCCTCATGTTTCCTTGTCCAGATTCCTACGCCACATTCATTTCTTTCAGTATTTCTTTTAGTAGGGGAAAAAAAAAAATAAAATAAGAAGAAATTCAGATGTAATTCTTCTGCCTTAATAAGTTTTAATGTAATAACCTGGAAGTAACAAGCCTAGAAAGACTTGGAAAAATCTAAGATGTAAAGTTGCTTCTAAAATAGTCATGTAATGAAGTTAAGGTTCATCAGGAGCAAGCTATAGTTAAAAAATGTACCCCTGCATTTAAAATGTAATCAGATATATTAAGTGGTTTTATAAGACATCCATCTCTTCTTTTTTTTTTTTTTTTTTTTT
>VZSV01000035.1:4613959-4634998 GCA_013398735.1 Nothocercus julius | reverse complement strand
TTCAGTATTTTCTGATCTTTTTTTTTTGGTGTGTAGCATTTGTTGCTAATATTTCTCTATCACGAAAATGTATTAGTGAAATTCTTTCTCAAAGATTCAGGTATTCTATTTAACTTGACACAATAGTTTTTGTGCTCTGTGTCCCCAGTGTTTACTGATAAGCACATAAATTATTCGAAGAGGATTAGAATAATTGTTCCTCTGAGGAACACAGTCCCAATCTTTTTATTAAGGTGTTAATGGATGTTCTTATCTGTCCTAAACTAGGACACTTGTGATTTAAAGCAGTCCAAAAATATGTCATACATATACATAACATGAGTTATGTTGAAGTTGCTTCAAATTTCATGGGAGAGATTTTGAGCGAGCTTAGCAGTATTTTTATTGATTTCAGTGTATCAATGTTTAGATTTCAAAGCTATGATAATTTACATCAATAAACAACTTTTGCCAAACTGAAAAAGAATGACACTAGATTACATTCAAAATAAACATTCAGCTAAATGAATTTGGAGTACAATTGATGAGAGACTGTTTTCCAAAAGGTGTGAAATGATTTCCTAGAATATATTCACAAATAGGCTTGTACATTTATAAATATATATATATATTTGATTCAGCTGGTTTGATAACAACAGCCTTAGGGCAGAGAATATCCTGAAATTCAATAGCAAAGTTTGTCATTCATTGCCCAGGAAATATTGCATATTTTGAATATAACTGCTTAAATAGAGCAGAAATAGTGCAATATGATCCCATACATGTTAGTGTTGTATAGATTTTAAAATATGATCACAAGATGATGTATTTTATATGTGAAGGTTAAGTTCCTCTTCTACAAGTATTCATTAAATAGGCACTTTTTCACTGTTGGATTAAATTTGAAAAAGACACTGAGTCTTTAGAGGAAAATACTTATATGTTGTCAGTAAAGGAACACTGCTACTTCCTGAACTGATTTTAGAAGCTAATACTGAAGTCTGTCAACATATGGTAGCTGACATGTAAAAATTCTCTTTGGGAGAATCCATCATGTCACCCACACTGAAATCACAGGACCCCGATAACCATGGAGAAATTGCAGGACACGATTGAAGGAAATGTCAAGTACATTCTATATAGAAAAGTTAAACTACTGAAAAGCATAATTGCTTCAGCCTCCATAGCAACTAAGGTATGAAACATTCAGTGTTATTTATTTCTATTGTTCAGGCAAAATCACTAATTGGTCCTGTTGTGGAGAGCTATAGTTGCCTTCGAAGGAAATTTGTCTCCTTATAGTTCAAGTTCTTTTTCTCTATTTTATTTGATTTTATTTTTTGTTGTTGTTTCCTAAGAAAAGCATGAACACATTTAAATGGATTTTCCATGGCTGGCTAAATGAATTCATCACTTCTTAGCTTAGTTTCCCACATAGCTAAGGAAACTCCCATATAGTTTTTGGAGTTAGCAAATCAAAGAAAGTGGGAGGAAAGGACTTGAAAGCCTTGATCCGAAGCCATCAGTCTTCTAACATGGAAGATGCTTGGTTACCTATACCCCTTCTTACTCCCAGTTTTACTTTCTAGGCTGCTTAGGCTTTCTTGCCATGGTTAGCAAATAAAGTACCTTAAGGCATGCACTCCTGTGAAGGAACTGCTTTATGCCTTCGGTCATTGTAGTGGTGATGTGCCCCCAAAGAAGCCTTTCTCCTTTTCAGGAAGAAGCAGAGGGAGTTGGATGGATTGAGCACCTGGATGTGCTTTCACAGCCCATATGGTCATCATCTAGCATCAAAGTTTCAAGTTGAACCCAGTGCCACTGGTTTTTACCGTAGGACTGAGGACTACTCTTTTCTTGTCCTGCTTTATGAGTTGTTATGGAATAGTTTGTTCAGTGAGGCTGCTGTAGAGAGGACTTGGCCTTTGCTTTTTTCATCCATTATCTGCTCTTTTTGCTTCTACTTTCCTCAGAGTAGCTGAGAATCTCAGCGTATAAGGAATTCCTGGAAATCTAAGCCGTTAGCGTTGTTGGCTGAATGCTAAGTAACTTGATTAGAATTTTTAAACAAAGCTTTACTTGGTAGTTTGGGTATGTGACCCTATAGGGATCTTGACAGAAAACTTTGTAAATCTGTGTCCTGATGGTCCTGAAGGTATATACATTGTAACAGGGAGACTGGAAATGTAAGAATTCTTATTGTCAGGGGAGAGAGGAGGAATTTTTTTTGTGTAACTTTTTTTTTTTTTTTTTTTTTTCCCCCATAAAAAGAATGTTTTATTAACATAGAGTCTGAAATTTCTCTTATTTGTAAGTTCTGCTTCATTTCTGGTTAAAGAGGATTGTGGATCTTACTGAAGCAGATGCTTTATACAAACAAAATATTTGCACCAATTCACGTTTCCTGGCAGGTCAAACTCTTAGAGGATCAGTGGTAGAGTTCATTGCCTGACATCCTGTATATTTTAACTGTATGCTATATTATATTTTTCAAAGTAATTTATCTCTGCGTGGAGAGGTCAAAGCACTGTTTATATCTGTTTAGTTCTGTTGATCTTTATTTGCTTGACAGCAAGCGTGTTTGATTAATGTTTTAGTCCAAGATTTTATATTTCATTTGTCATTGTATTATTCCTGTTATCACTTTCCTCTTCATGTACTTGGCTTTAGTTCACCTACTACATGACTTACCTAAGAGTACTGAAACAAAGAACACTAAAGTGCAAAAGAATGCATTTAAATTAAACTCTACTAAGAAAGAGAATATAAATTAACACTTATGTAACTTAAGAAACTTGTATGAAATATTGAACATCTTGAAATCAAACATTTACTGGAACAGATGAGACCATAGAACATAAGTATGCATTGATGGCTTTTGGCTTTAGCATCTGTATAATAATCACATTGTTATCTATGTAAAATGAAAAAAATGCTGCTATAAAAGCCTTAAATATGAATATTAATTAATGGATGCAGGAAGACTGTGTTTCCTTTTTTTGGATCTGAGATACCTCCCGTGAAGCAGAACACAGAACACTAAAAAAGGAAACTTCTGTGAGATTCGTTTAGCAGAGCCTTTTTTTTCCCATTATGTTTGTGCCTGTTCCTATATCACGTACATGGAGATGACACAGAGGACCTGGCTGCAGCTCTCCAAGGACCAGGCATTGTCCTCAGAGGACTGTCCATTTCAACATTACTGCTCCAGGGTTCAGCTTGCTAAATTAGTAATTAGTTCCATTAGATTTCCTCCCAGTCTTTTATATTAAAGGCAGGTTTTGCATTTGGAGATTTCTCCAAGGTAATAGCATAGCCTTATATCCTCCATTGTAGCACTGTGGGTTAGACACAGGCTAGATTTTTCTTCCCTGTCGACTGCTGAACCCATGCCAAATTTTTCCATTGCCCTTCCATCATCTTCCATCACCTTTTTTCCCAAAACTTCTCTGTGCAGCAGGGAGTTTGGGTGTCCAATAAGATATATACAGAATATAATATAATACAGAAAGTATACCCTGTCTCAGAGGTGAGGCTTTAAGGAAGGAGAAGGGAAAGACAAATGGGAAGAAAATATTTGTTTTCACTGCCCATGTACTGCAAACAACATTCCACATGAATAGATGGATCAGCTTAGATCCTACACCAGTTATTATCTTGCTAGCAATAACAATTCAAATGGTAGGCTGTTAATCATAAATGTTTTCATTAAATAAATTAAATACCTGGCATGATTTCTAACAGTACAGCATTCAGCAATGTTAACTTCTACAGCTAATGAGACTAATGTAATTAATAATGGAAAAAGTAATGCCAAATGAAATTGTTGTAGAAGTTTTTGAATATGTTAGATCAACCATGTAAATATAAAACCATTATCAATAAAACCTAATCAATTGTCAAGAAAATTGTAGGGGAGGGAGGAAATCTGATTGAAAATATAAGACTGTGTTCAATATAATCTAATCAATTGCCAGAAATGAAACACTTCTAATTTGATCAAAAAGTGTCTGTTGACCTAAGTGATTTTTCTCTTGTAACTGGGAGGAATGAGGGTCCCAAGACAGGATAATAGCTTTCTGCCAGGTCACTTTTAGCTTTTGTATTATTGGTCTGTTTTTTTTTTTTTTTTTTTTCCCCCCGGTATTGAGGTTGTCTCACAGATGTTTGAGGGATGATGTGCCATACCCTTAGACATCATTATCCACCTTAATGTTACTTTTGTTTTTGTCATAATCCACACGCTCCAATTAGTTTTTGTTCAATTACTGTTTCTAAATATGATGTCTTCTACCTTATCTTTATGTTTTATTCTAACTTAAAAAGATGAAGAGCATATGAGTCTCCTCTGCTTCAGTTTTTATAAAGACAAGGCAACTGCCAAGGAGGAAGTTGAACAGCTAGTATTGTTACTCAGATAATCTTCCTTGAACTCTTAATGCCAATGGCAGTCACCAAGAGGGGGCTGGGTGCAGTAACAGAATTCCCTGGCACTGAAGTTGAGGTAAAATAATGCACTTAAATTAGTTTACAGAGATGAATGTGTTAATTGTATCTTTGATTTCTCAAAAGTCCTATTTGGACTTTCTTCCAAATGTTTCAGTCAATTTATTCTTAACTTTAGAAATGTCAAGTGTTATGCTCAGGTAGTGCTCTTACATTAGCTTTATTTCTTTTGCACCTTTCTTCCTGAGTTTCTGTGTCCAGGAATGATGCTCTAATGTTTGTGTGACAGAAGAAAGAAGTTGACTATCGTTGGATGAATGTACTTTTCCCACGTTACTATTACAAGATACTTCGTCTTTTTTTTTTTTTTTTTTTTTTCTGTAAAATTTTCTTTTTCCCCTCTTTCCCTTTCTCCTGCAGCTACATTAGTCTTCCTCCTTAGCACATTTTCCATTACTCTGTTGGTGGCTTCTTGTCTGAATTTCTCCTTTGCTATTTTCATAATCTGACCCTTGTAAATAACACTATTGCCAGACACATAAAGATATTCCTCTTACATCTAAAATTAGTTTACTATCCTAAACCTGTCACCTGTGCAACCTCTATAATCAATAAAGGATGATAAATACCACAAGAACGCAATTTATCACATTTTAAAATTATGTTGAACATAGAGGGATTAATTGCTTTCTGGTTCATCTGTCTCTTTAGGCTGATTAAAGAGAGAACCCTACATGACTATCTCAGATGAGATATCTGACTTTCAGTTTGCTAAAATTATAAGTATACTACCTGTTATGCAAGGAGTGGTGCTGGTAGTGCGTTACCTTTTTGATGTCTATTCTACAGAATTCAAAACTACATAAAACCGGAGTGCGATGACACCTACAATTTAATCTTCCTTCCTGAGTGTATTGTTGTGCAGTACCAACTGTTAAGTTTGATTTTATTTTTCAATGATCTTTTCAACAATGTTCAGACAGATTATAAAAATCAATCCATGCTATTGCATTAGAATATTTAATTTCATTTTTTGAGTTACGCAAATAGCAGTGGTAGAATGTTTTTACAAGGCCACATAGTACTATACAATGGCATAATTTAATATAAACCCAGGTGCCCAATACAGTCCTAAAATCATAGGAACTAAGTCTAGTAGACAACTAAGTCTACTTGTTGATGGTGCCTACTATTACACTGGTTATTACACTGGTTATTACTGGGACAGAAATATACCTGCTCAGACTGTGCGGGTACATCTTAATCATAAGCAGTGGGTAATATTTGATTAGCATTGCTGTACAGAAACATTTGGAATTATAAAGTTTGGAAATGCATGTTATGAATACTTATCCAAATACTTATTATGAACAAGTATTATATGAACAAATACAGAACAAAACTATATATAAGAAAAAAAATATGTTTATCAACTAAATTATTCCATTAGTAAAACCGATATTTATACTTCTGATATTTAACTTTCTTTTAACAGTGTTGTAACTCACCACTGGATCAACAACTTGGGAACAGTTCATAGCATCAAAAACTTCTTTTGTGTAGACTGATGCCATCTCTGAAGTCTCCAAGCACTGTGAACTGAAACCACGAAACCATATGGAATTTATATCCCCTGGGTCAGACAGCATGCTTTTCTGATATTGAACAAGGAGCCTTACTGCCGTTATGACGAACCAGGAGAAGTGGGTTAACCTTAGTCCTGGAGAATTCTCTCAGCTTCAGAAATATGCGGAATGTAAGTACTTACTGTGCGAAATATGTAATTTCACTTCTAATTCATAGTCAAGAACATTTTGAACTGTGTTTTAGAAGGGCAAAGTGGAGCTATGAGATATTTAACTTCATATATTACTGTTATTATACATTGCATGTTATTACTCATAGTATTCATTGCTATATATCTGCTAACATTTTTTTCCTTGATCAGTAATTACTCACTGTACAGCTTAGACTGGCTATGGATTACTAGACTGTGGTTATTTGGAAAGCAGAAAGCTTTTTTTGCTGAACTTTCTTAAATTCACTGTAACACTTTATAGGCCTTATTTTGGAGTGGGGTGGGAGGGGATTATCATTAAAAAATTTAAAAAAGACAGTTTCAGTCCTGCTGGAAACTGTTACAGAATAAACATATCTAGCTGCACAATCTGAAGGAGTTGTTCTTGTGTGAAAGACCAGGAAATAAAAATCTCCCTATTCAAAAGGCAAGCTGAAGATCCAGTCCTTTAGTTATTACTCAGGCAAACTTTCCTTTTAGTTGCTAGAATAAACAGAATGGAATTGCATGCCTAGAGGACAGATAAGAAGTTAGATTTAGGAGACATTTTAGGAGACATTAGGAGACTTTAGCTGGATAGGAGTGGAGTCAGAATAGTGCATGAACATTTGTGAAGTTTTCCTGTTTGAAAATGTATTTTAAAAAACATCAGAGAAAATCTTGTGAATGACTTGTTACTAAAGCTAAGGTAAAATGAAGAAAATTGACTTGCTTTTTTGTTTTGCCTATGAAATCTCAACACGTGCACAATTATTTGTATTTTAATGGAGTCATCTAACAGAATAACCATGAAATGATGACTGAAATTAATTTTAATCATATTGCAGTAGAAGGTATTATTGTGTTTCATACATTTTTCACTATATCAAGTTAAACTATGAATTTTAGTTAATATTCTGCAATGTCATTGAGCAAAAAAAAAAATAGTTGACTAAAA
Organism: Nothocercus julius; assembly: GCA_013398735.1. Lineage (NCBI taxonomy): Eukaryota > Metazoa > Chordata > Aves > Tinamiformes > Tinamidae > Nothocercus > Nothocercus julius. The sequence continues at coordinate 4,627,838 of VZSV01000035.1, read as the reverse complement.
TATTTATCTGATGCATTCTGGAAAGGATATATTTGAGTTTTTACACGTTTATAAAACCGTTCTGTAGTTCAAAATACACTATGTATTAAGAAAGCATTCTTCTTGCATCTATATTACCATCTTCTCTCAAAGGATAAGCTACAGGGATGAAAATTTTTCTCCCTATATTGCTTTAAATCTCAATAATATTACCAAGCAGGGATCTATTTCACTTCCCTTTAATAGTGGAATATAAGACCTGTTGAATAATTAATCAGTTACGTTCTGGTTCTTAAAGATCTGTCCTGAGTCTGTGAAATGAACATGTCCACTTTTTTTTTGCATTTGTTTTTTTTCTGTCTAACACATGGAAATATTAAATGCATGTAAATCAGATGTGACTTTCGTAAAGCGTGAAAGGGAATTTTCTTTGACATTTCATTGCCTTCACAGAACATGTCAGTGGAAAATTTTATTCTTCATAAGTTTGACATGAATACGTTTTGGATAGTAAATGGTTTAGCAGCTTTAGAGAGTGTATTTACTTCTGCTTTTGAAGAGGTTTCAAAATGGTTCTTTGTTAATTTTTTCAATATCAAAGATTGATGACTTCTAATATAGAGCTGTGTAAACAGTTATGTTTTTTTCTATACTTTGTTTTAATCTAAGTTTTCAGTGTACCATTAGCAAAAGCATTTGTCTTCTGCTTCATGAAAAAAGGCAATTGTTATATTCTTCCTTTTTTCTACTCCCATTTCTGCCTCCAACATGCTTGCACAGACCATAAGCCAGAACTATTCCTTTCATAGAACAAATACTGGTATTAGTATAAAGCATTTTGTGAAATTGGTTGAATTTGCTTATCTTCAGATTTGGATGTATATGTAAAGAAAAAAAAAAAATCAGATTTGTGTGTATACATAAAGGAAAGACATAGTGTCTCCACAATGTATTTATTTAACTCTTTGCTGCTTGTGTATAAAAGGACATTAGTTGCACCAGGATGTGAAATGTGATGTTTCTTTGTATCGGCATTTGAAATTCTAAGGCAATTAGACAAAAAAAAAAAATCATTAATTGTTTATACAGTTTAATATTCCAAGGGAGCATAACCCAGGTATAGACCTTATTTTAAATGTGTGATGTGTACATTTTGTTAAAAATATTATATTTTTAATTGGATCCAGCATTTTAGAATTTGTTACATTTTTATTTAACATGCAGAGATATGGAATATTATGACAGTAATGCCTCTATTCATTACTCTATAGTAGTTACATGGAATTTTATACAGTTTGAGTATATAATTTGTTTGATACTCCACACTCCTTGTTGGACATTGCAAGATCCTAGGCTGGCTTGACTAAGTTCACTAAAATGCAATCAACAAAACAAAACAAAATAGAAAGTTAAAAAGCATGTTCATCTCCAAGACATGACTTGGCTTACCACTAGATCTTCTCTTATGGGGCAGCCCCACAGGTCCCAGGACTGTGATTTGCTTCTGTACGCACAATATCAGCTGTCCATTGTGCTCCCGTGTCAGAAATGACTGCTTGTTGTTGCAGATGGTGAAACAAAATGGTGGTGGACTTTTTGCAGTGGCATTTTATATTATAGCATTAACATTCTGCAAAAGTATTAAAAGGAATGAAAAGACCAGGATAAATTTCTGTTCTAGGAGATGAGTCTTGGAGACACTTTAACTCCCACAGAAAGGAGAAACTTTCTGGGTTGTAGAAGGTAACCCTCAAGGGATGTTTGATTTTGTGACAAATGCCTATCAACAACTGTCAGTTATGACCCCCAGCTTTGCCTCGTGGCTGACATGGAAGGTCCTGATTGCTAATTATATGAAGGAGTTGGGTTTCATCGAAGTGTTGTGGAATGCATTAGGGAAGCTTTATCAAAGTGATTCATTTTCCACCTACCTGCTTTTTACTGGTGATTATCATTTCTTCTGCCTTTCTTCTGCCTATAATTTGATGTATATATACTGTACTTGATAAATCCTACCTAAATAACAACTTGATTTTAACTTTGGAGATTTTTTAACAGATGTAGTTTTTGAACTTAAAAAATACGGTATTCATACTTCCTATTTTATTTTATTCCCCTTTATTTTGTTTATTTTGGACTTGATTCAAAGGTTAGAGTTTCCCTAAAACCTGTTTGCCTGGGGTGCTAGTGAGTTTAGATCATACCCTTAGTCATCTACTCAATATGATTGCTGGAATCAGAATGATTTCTGTACAACAAACAAAAGTTTGTTCTGAATTGTTCTTGTAAGATTATTATGCAAATTTAAGACAACATAAAGAAACATAAAGGTGATTCAGAACATCTGTTATTATTGATGATACTAAGCAGAGACCTATAATAGAGATGGCATGTATGGAGATGTCTTGAGCTAACCAGTAGGATGCTCTGGGCACGGGGTGTATTTCAATTTCTGCTTCTCTTTGGAACCTAAGTACATTTGGTTAAGAAAAATTTCTCACTTTCAGGAGAGAAACTAGTGTTCTGCATTGTATGGGCTGATAAATCTAGAAAGCATTCTCTTTAAAATGAATTTGCTTGCCATAGTAGCTTAGTGGTCAGAAAACATCCCTGCAGAGTTCCCCCCTCATGCTGAATCCCCTCGACCGAGCTGGATACCAAGTGCAATTGCTTCTGTGACACCCCCTTACAAACACACACAGCACCCCTCCTCACCCCAACACACACACACACACACACACACACACACACACACCCCGTCTTACTGGTCTAAGAACCATAGTTTTGCTTCAGTTTGGGAGATGTAGTAACCCAGACTATCCTGTTGTGTGACAGGGCCCATCTGTAGGAAGTGAGGGATTTGCACTTCAAGGCTAAGCCTCTGTTTGAACCCAACCTTCAACCTTGCTGCTACCAGAGGGCAAGCTCATCTCACATTCACTGGTTTTATGAAGATGACTGTTGCTACAATACCTCATGCTGAAATCAGTCACATCTGCGAGTATGAAGTTTCTTGAGAACAGCAAAGGATCTCTCTGTTTCAAAGGCAGAAATTAAGTGCCTCTTCATCTTATCTGTAGACTGTAGTAAGAGTTTAGGAGAAACCTAGATGACTTGCTCTTTGGTTACCCTTGCGCATCAGCTGGCTGTAGTCATGTAAGCAATTTACTGGCTGCACAGATAGTAAGTTTGAAGTACTTCCAGAGCTAGGTTGTAAGTGCTGAACTGCTGATAGAATGAGGACGTTATAGATGAAGCTGTCCTGGACTTGGAGGTCTGAATTCAACCAAAATTCCCTGCCAGTTACCAAACTAGGTGCATGGATCTTACACAATAAAGACCTATTAAACTCTATGCCTCCCTTGGATTCTAACACTTGGACAGTTTCCACTTTCTGACTAAAACAGACTTGGTTACAGTTCTCACTTAAGTTCTGTGAGTTTGATAATAGCATGTCTGTTCTTCAAGTATAGTTAAACAAACAAGCTAGGTCTACGTGCTGACACTCTGCATTGCATCCCTTTGAGAAGTTCCTACTACATCTTGTTTAGCTATGCTATTTGTCACATATTTATAGTATTTATAGTAACACATATTTATAGTATTATTCAAGCTTTTTGTCTGACAAAGAATATAATATTACATTGTCCAAATTTGCAATGTAATTTCTGAAACATGTAATACCTCTTTCCAATTTCAATAAACTAAAGGGCAAAGAAGATACAAATCTCCTTTGGGTTTTCCACCACTTGTTCCTAATCACAAAACATCTTCCTCAGAGTGACACTTAGGACTTCCAGGAAGTGAGTATCTTCCAGTAATTTAATACTTTTTAGAAAGTTCTGATTCCCTGTGATTACAATTAAAATGGTATAAATATAATATTGCATTAAATGTCCACACTCATAATTTCATTTTAATGAAATATTTTTCAACTCAATTTGAGGCTACTTAATATTTAAGTTTAAGGAATTTCTTCATCTGCATGACACCATGCTTAAATAATTTGAGGCTTCAAAGGAATTTTTGTGGAGTAATTAAGGTGTTGGTTTAAAAAGAAGAAAATTGTATTACTGGAAATACAAAGAACTTATTAACTCATAATTGACTCTTTGCAGTTATTTTGTGTGTGTGTGCTTTAGAAGAGTAGTTATTTGCAATGACAATCCTCTGTGTCCTCTGGTCAGATTTTCTGGTCAAATTAAAAATCTCCTTTTTTTCTGAGGAGTGAATAATAGAAAATATTATGTATTAGGTCTTTAAGATATAAGATAACTGAGATATAAGTTAACTGAGAAAACTGGCATGCTCATTACGGGTATGTAGCCTACACTAAAACATACAGATTTGAGGGAAATACATGAACCTTTTTGCCCAAGAGAAAATAAATTCATATTTTTTTCCTTTAGATATCATTGTCAATGCTGACTGTGGGAAAGAGGAAAGAATGAAGAACGCATTTGTTTTTTTTAATATCCCTTAAAGTAGGGTAATAAAGAACTATGCAGTTACCTGCTACTATGCAAACCATTAAGAAGAAATGTTCTCTGCCCTGAGAAATCTGTAGGTCCTGTATGTGCCTTATCCTAGCAGCAGCTTGAACTGTAAGGATGTCATTGAGAAGCAATCTAAGTACTTGATTGTGATTTTATTAATATCCATAGGGTAAGTTTGATCATTTTGGAGAGCATTCTTGTATCATTTATTAAATAGCTATTATAATCCAAAATTTTAGATCAGGGAAGTATGGAAGATCCTGCTCCAAAATGAAGTGAGAAAATATTGAAGGAGTTAAAAAGAGTTAAAGGAAGACTGTTTCATGATTCAGCTAAGCTTTAAAAGAAAGAAGGAAAGTCTGCCCTGCCTTTAGTAGGTGGAGAGAGGCAGAGGAAAAGGCCCCTGAGCTCTGGCAGCATGTATGCTCTGGGGAAATTGCTTTGTTTTGTGTTGTCCTTTTGAGTTTGTCAACAAATTGTGCCCTGAGGAAAAAGCTTGAAAAAGATTTTTTGCAAAACTTCTGCCAATGATTTTTTTTCCCAGGCTAGTGGAGAAGAACTTGGCCAATCTGTCACAGCCTGAAGATGGAAATAGATGTTAGAGTGCTACTGAAATGGCTGTGAGAACAGGAACAGCAGCAACTGCTGCAGCATCTCTTGATATAGCATCAATAGCTACTGCAAGAACTAGTCAGTGTAACTATTTTTTTAGGGAAACAGGAAAGAGGAACTTGTGAAAAATATTTCTGATGAGAAACAGGAAGGCCAGCAGAAGTTTCTGCCCCCAAAATAAGCTGCCAGAGACTCTTGTGTGCAGTTGATTCTGTGGCTCTCACAGATGGAACAGATTTTCTCTCACAATGATAACCTGTGGGGGACTCTGCACATGTGGCAGCTGGCCACCAGCAGCCCTTAAAGCCATGGATAGTTACCCTATTCCTCCATCCAAGAGGAGGGTCACAGGCTTCTAGTACCACACTACATTTGTGCAAATTGTAGTGAGGAATTGGCCTTCCCAAGGATCACAGAGAGCTAAAAGAAGCTATATTGGGCTGTTTGGAAAGTGGAGAGATACAGCTGCTGATAATTACTGAGAACAGTTTTACCCTGAATCTTGGATTGTAGGAGTATTGGAGTTTCTGCTGCCGTTGGTAAAAATAGAGGAAACGAAGTTCTTGAAAAGTTTTGGCAGAGCCTGTCAAACTGGCTCCAAGATGGCGACTGCCAGCACTGCCTATCATATATCCCGTCACTCTCAGAGCTTCCTGGAGAAGCAGAATGAGTCTCGTGAGGGATCCCCTCTTCCTTGCAAGGCCTTTGGCGGATAGAATGAAAGGGGCAAGCTGGGCTTATAGGGCTTCTTTGTGGAGTCTGGAAGGACCACGAGTCTATGTAGGGGGACTAAAATTCTGACTAAAATATATCAGAATCCCACATCAGGGTTTGGTGGGTTGCTCGAGTAACTTCTGAGAGCTAGACTATGGTGACTGATGCAGTTTTGTAAAGTAAAGCAATTTTCCTAAGTGCTGTGAATTTAAATCCCTGCTGTAAATTCTTACATGATTCTAAGTAAGAGAAAACGGAGAAAAATACTACATCTGCTAGATTCAGTCTGTAGTAAAGTCTGTTCATAAATAGCAGATCAAGTTGAACTTGGTCCAAAGGAAGGTGATTATATGCAGTGTGTAATGAGGGTATTAGATCTGTCTTTATGACTCATGTTAGATTGAAATCCAGAAAAGAAGTTATCAAAGCTGTGAGTTTATTTTTAGCCTGTCCCCTTATAATTGGGACTTGGCCTCTGGAGATGGTTTTGCAGATGCAAAAGTTGGTGTGGGTAGGCAGTTGAGTACCGGTGTCATGTGCAGAAGGATCAATGGATTTCTTTCACTGCTCTCGTTTGGAAGTCGTTCTTAGGCCTTGGAGAGACTGATGGACCTGATAAGCTGATTAGACCTGATAGACCTGATAGACCTGAAGAGAAGATAGACCTGATAAGCTAAGCATTTCCCAAGGAAAAAAAGTTGAGAAACACATGCTGTAAGAAGGAAAATACTGAATGTATATGTTCTTGTACATGTTGAAGAATTTTGACATAGTCTTTGCTGTTGATAGATATTCCTATTTCTTGTAGTGCGATAAACTGAACAATGCTCTTTGGAAAATATGACTGGTTTAAGGGTTCTGGTGGAAGGGGATCATAGTCACCAAAATGCAAGACTACTGCTGCTGTTTGCTGTTGAATGAAAACTGCTAGTAAGAGATAATGTATCATAAAGGAAAGAGACTGACCATTCATTTAGCACAAACAGAAAGAGCTACAGGCATTTATTCAGACTTCTTTATTCAGAATTTTTAAAGATGTTTGTTGGCAGATTCATCCAGAACAGGATCAATTCAACAAGTAGCAAGTGTTTTCAGCTTCTATTTCTATTTTAAAGGGTTGTTTCTGATTTCTGAATGGTTGAATGGTACGGTCAAGTATATGGTGGTCACAGCCTTGAAAGTGTTCCTTCAGGAAGAGCAAAAATAATCAGGAGCAAATGGGCTCAGTTGTTTTAGTGCTAACACACATTATTTGTCCACTTTAGGAAAGTTAGGGTAAAACAATATAAAAGTTTTGTATGTATTTATGTTTCCTAATGTTACAGGAGTCAAAATGTACATGCCCTCTTACACAAGACCATGTTGCATCAGTGCCAGGCTCCAGAGATAATGGCCTTTCTATAATATTTTGATCATCACACACCCATTATTTGAGCACAGTGAGGCTCTGGCTACACTTATTGGATGATAAATAGGATGCTGTTTCTCCATCAAAAGCAGTTAGTGGCCTAACTAAAACATGCATTAATTTTCTTGCCCATAATGCTGGGCAAACATCTTCATCCAAGAAAGGGGAGATGGAAGGCAATCACAACACATAGAGAAGGTAGCAGTTGTTACCCAGTCTCCCTGAGAAGCAAGATAAAATATGTCAATACAAACAATCATGTATTGAATTGCCTGTGCTGATACTGGAGAATATTGGACCATTGATTCTAGGATCATACAGAATCACAGAATGGTTAAGGTTGGAAGGGACCTCTAGAGATCATCTAGTCCAACCCCCTGCTCCAGCAGGGACACCTAGAGCACAGAGCACAGAGTGACATCCAGGCGGGTTTGGAAGATCTCCAGAGAAGGAGATTCCACAACTTCTCTGAGCAGCCTCTTCCAGGGCTCTGTCACCCTCACAGTAAAGAAGTTCTTCCTTATGTGGAGATTAAACTTCCTGTGTTTCAACTTGTACCCATTACCCCTTGTCCTGTCACCAGCCACACAGACAAGAGCCTGGTCCCATCGTCATATTGATTTTGTAGGTTATGCTAAGCATTTTCACCGTTGCTGAGGGTCATACTGGCAGCTTAGGTATCTGGTGAAGATGAAGCTGGTCAGAGCTCTACCGTGTCAATAGTAACAGGGATGATGTTAATCCTTGGAGATACAGACAGAACTATACTTCTTAAGATAGTATAGGTAGTCTCCAAATTGACTTTGTGGCAATGGAAGGTCATTACGAATAATTCCTTAAGAAAAAAAAAAAAAACAAACACCAGCCCCCCCCCCAAAACAAAACAAAACAAAAAAAAATGAAACAAAAAAACCCTACTCGTTTACATTTTCTGGAAATTATTGCAAGAAACAAATCTACAGAGTTCCTATGATGTCCAAAATAGAAACCTTACTTATCAATTTCCATGGCTGTGGGATCCATGGTACCTGGTGCCTGGCAGCATTACCTCCTGTGGTGATGAATGGTGTCATCTCACCTTGGATTCTGTTTCCTCTGCCAAAAATAACAGTTCCTTTCCAGAAATGAATCTGAACAGATAAACAATGCCAGTCACTAAGGCTCAGTGTTGCAGCATCAGCTGTTACTGTCTTTGAACATGCATCGTGGCCAAATCTGACAAATACAAATCTGACATACGGTTATAAATATACTGAACATATATTTATACACCGTAAAATGTATAAACATTGTATAAACATTGATTATGTCTTTGTTATATTTCCTATGCATCTTCCACATTTTCTTTATTATTTAGTTGTTTCTATGGATATTTGCATGTAAACAGTAAGAAGCTTTTGTTTCTTAAGAGTTCATCTGTTCCTATTGCTTATTCCCTATTACAAAGATTTGGGGTATAATTCAATTGGTTGCTGTGGAAATGATCCACATGTCACAAACAAAGAGTTATAGTTAACCAAGCTCTAAAGAAACAAAGCGAAAGGGGTGAGAGGACTCCATTAATTGTGGAGTCATGTGACATGGCAGGATCTCATTAGAAGCATGTATTTTTAGTCCTTGCGTTTCTGCAGAAACGCTTGAGAGTGCAATCCAAATGATGAAAATCCATGATTCATCAGGCAAACTGAGAAGAATAACTCCGAGAGAGAGATGTTTCCTCTCTGCTTGCATGGTTTTCTAACTCCAAGAACTAATAGCTGGGGGGGGTTCCCTCACCCCGGCAAAGCGCTGTGTGCCTGGCAAGAGAAGGGGAGAGCAGCGTGTCCAGCGCATCCACTGAACAAGTATACTTTGCATTTATGGTGTTACTTGTGCTGTTCTGCCTGTCCTGGCTTTCTGAAGAAAAGGATTTAAAGATTCCTTTCTTCCTGCTCTTGAGGACAGGAAATAGGTGACTACTGATGGTTCAAACTAGGATCTGCATCTAAAAAAAATTAAAAGATTTCAGTCTGCCTGGTAGTGTTATAAGACCTCTTTTCTGGCATAGAGGGTGAAGGGCCCTGGATTGCGTTCCTGCCACTTGTTTTCTGCTATTTAAAAGAAGCAAAATTTGATTTTAAATGTGCTTATAATTATGAATATTTTCATTGTTTAAAGCACTAAAAATATATTGCTCTTTTGTGTGGCCTTGGAAGATTTTTGCTGGGTGTTATGGACCGTCACGGCATAGTTCTGTTGGCTGCATTGCAAAATGCTTTTGAGGAGATTTACTGATTCTTAAATTTGTTTTTAGAACCCCTGTACTTTGTGGGTTGTGTAACTATTTTGTTTTAAAAAAGGTATGAAATATGGAAGTGGAAGTATTTTAATGTGGAGGGAATTTTGAATTAAATTTCAGTATAATATACATTTTTATTTCTTAAAAAGTGAGAACACCAGTTTTTGATTTTATTCTTCAAAATAAAAGGTTATAAATTGTTTGTTTAATTAAGACACTTGAATTAATTATAGCAATGATGGTAATTGTTGATAATTAATTTGTTTTGAAGAACATATTTCTCAGATTTAATTAACTGGCCTAGTAATAGATTCTATATTTTCATCCGTGAAGGTGTATCAAATATCTTTAAAATGATTTATTAACTAATTTCAAATAGTGGGCTAATTCTGCTTTTAATACTTTACTTATGCTTAAAAGTTCCAGCAGAAGTGGGATAGAACTTAGCATCTTTACTTCTATCAAAATAGATCTACAAAAGAACAACCAACCAACTAAACAAATGAAAACACACAAAACCCAACTATTATATCTCCTGGTCACTGCTGACATCACTGCTTTGGAAGGAAGTTTAGGTCATGTTCTTAGGGCATAGATGTTCAAACAAATGGAAGGAAACAATATGATATTTTAGAGTTACGAGAAGAGGGTAGGAACACTGAGATTGTACTGGGTATGTGCCTGAGTGCTTCACTGAACAGTGTACAGTACTTCAGGGAGTGCTGGATAGGATATAAAGGTCTGAGAAATTATTGAAATGATACTAGAGATGAAGAGGATTTTGAAGAGATGTGGAGAAAAAGAGTGAGCAGCAATAAATGTGGAAGATCAGAATCATTCAAATCACTGAAGTATATGTGTTTGATTTTTAAGTACCTTAGTTTTAAACTAAGGTTGCGAATGGATGTTAAAAGTACCATCTTAGCTGCATGAGTATAGGAGATATATAGGAAGACTTCTGGGATGAAGATGGAAGTCATGAACAGGAGAGATAAAAAAAAAAAAAAAGCTGTGGAAAACAAAAACACAACAGCAGTAGAACCCAAATGGCTTAAGATCAAATCTCAGAACTTGTATTTGATAGATTAAAGTCAATGGATGCCTGCTGCATTCACAACTCACATAAGGTACTGCTCCAAGTGAGATCAAGGAGCTGAGAGAACAGATCTCAGAATGAGTTGGATAGACCAATAGCAAAATAGGTGTTCATAAAAATTAATAATTATTTCTTATGAAAAAATGGACAGTGAGTTTGAGAGGAATGACATAGGGCAGGAGTCTTTCGAATTCAAGGAGAACCCTCATGGATAGTTAAATTTTATCATTTATCAACAAATAAAAATTCCATAAGATAACTATTCTGTTTTCTGTAGAGATCCCTCTAGAAGTTTTTGTATAAATACTTAATAATTAAAATCTATGAAAATGTACAAGTACTATTATTTTTAACAGACTACTTATTAAACTAATTTGGGTTGAGGGCAAATCAAAATATGTATTCAAACTGGAATTTGAAATAATCCACTTACATTCCCTTTGGTGGTGCTCTTAATCTACAATAAATCAGAAATGATTATTTATTCAGAGTTATTTTCATAGCTAACATGTTAATTAGGAATTAACTCATAATTAAGGGAATAACCCATTAAGGAAATGACCCATTTCATATTTCACTGGTTTAAGTATAGAAGCATATTTATACACTTTGCTTCAGACACACTTAATCTTCTTGTATTACCCTTCAAGTCCAAGCTCATTATTCCATCTGTGATCATTGCTGCATTATTTAAGCAATGTCTATCTAGCATATCTCCAAACAACATATAGTGATTTCTAAATATTTTTTTAAATTATCAGTGCTTTTAAAAGATTCTGTGTTCCATAACAAGACTGGATCCTGGAAGGGGTTCAGTGGATCCATGATAAGAATAAGAGTTAAAACTGAGTTGTGCCAAACTGTACAGAAGAACATGCTCAAGTATTTCTGAGCATAACTGTTTAAATAAAGCATTTGCTGAAGTTATTTTCTGGATTAGGTTTCAATAACTTGCTCCTAATAGCACTCTAGAGATGTAATGAATAACTTGTAGGAGGCAAGCGGTTGTTCAAATTGCAAACTTTCCAAGGCAGACTTTGCCGTACGATAATATTTTGCAGTGCTGTACACAGACTTAAGCTAAATCCATGTTTAGCACAAATTATACTTACCCAATTTCATCTTTTCACAAATACCCTAGATAAACTTACTTTAAATTTCTTGGGTTTCATCCCGTTAATAGCCTTTGTAAGAACCTGAGTTTCCTGTTTTTTCACTTTCCACCCCATTTTGTCATCTAGCCACAATACCCATGTAGCATTTTTGGATAACTAATGAAAAACATTCCAGTTTAGCATCGTACCCCTGGGAGGCATGCATTTGAACTTCTATGTGGAGGTTGCGGGTGACAATATTTCAATCTTTACTCATAGTCTGTCTTAGCATAAAAAGCAATACCAAATTCTGTATAATTAGGCATGATGGATTATAATTGCATCGTCATTTAATTATTTTAGTGGAAACTAGTAATATGGTCTTTGTGTTACAGAGTCTTTGTCTTGGAACTGATTCAGACCTCCTTGAGTGTTGCATTGCTCTTAGTGAATAAAGCTGGAAAAGCTGCTCTCAGTGATTCCATTGAAATAACTTAGTGGGCTTAATAACTGGGGAACCCAGTGTTTCACTGTATTTTTATATATTAAACTTGCCAGAGGTGTGTATTTCAGCTTTTGTCCTGATAGATGATAAATACACTGGTAAGGCAAGGCAGCTAGAGATACAGAATATCTCTGCTCATTTGTTTTTGTTGTTCACGCTGCCAGCAGTAAAGACGTTGCATTTGTTTGCTGCTGGCTGCTACACAAATTACAGTGCCAGAGTGTGAGTCTGTGTAGTATTGTGTGGTGGTGATTATGGCAGTCTCTATGTTGGGGTTTTCAACTGTGATTAGTCTTGCATATAACAGCAGGTGAGTTTCTGTAAGTGTTCCTCCTAGTTGTGCTGCTAATACATGCTAACAACTTGTCGCAAATGGCATCCCAGTGTTTTTAAGCCCTTCTTCTTACAGACCGCATACCCTTGCCTCTTTCCCTTCCAGAAAGAGACAATAACAATAAGAAGAAAATATATATCAACAGTCCTCAGTTAGTTTAGCTCTAAAGAGTTGAGCTGCCGTGGCTTACTGTTGCTGAAGCATCTCTGTGCTTTTGCTTTCTGCATGGCTTTACTAAATGCTCCGTATCTCTGCCAAGTGTTTTCTGCAAGAACTGATGTCTCAGTGCCCTGCTCTGCTCGGTGGTGCTGCTCTCTCACCTATTCTGGTGAGCAGAATCTACCTCATTTTCTTTCTTCTCTTCTGAAGGAGATGAAACCTGTTTGGTTAGTATACAAACTTTTTTTTGTGTAATAACTGAATGGATATGGGAAATGGGAAAGATTTTGAGATGAAGAGATGAAAATGAGACCCTTTATTTAGTGTGAGTAGTTGTTATTAGATTTTTTTGGTTCTTTAAATCTTTCTTGCAGATTTTATTTCAAGCTTTCATTTTTACTCCTCTTCTGCAAGTTCCTGTGTTTCTCAGCTCAGTCCATTGTTATATTTCCTTTTAAAGGGAATGTAGAACATTCTGCTCTATTTCCATTTGCAGGCCCAGAAGTTCAAATACTTTCTTTTAAAGATCTTCCATCAGTCTAATTTTGGAGTTTTGAAAAATCTGAGAAAAATTAAACTTGAATTGGGAAAACCTCCAGACTTGCAAAATTATATTTTTGTTTCAACAGTGTCAATGCGTACTAGGTATGCCTCACTGTTCTCTATAAAACTAGCTCATTTTTAGCTTATTATAGCTTATTATTATTTTTTTTCTGAAGAGACTATCCCATTTCATCACACTTGTTTTAGACTTGTTATAGTCAGAATGTTTTACATTTTAAAATAACTTGCATTCCATGCCCCCCAAAATGGTGTAGCTTATGTAGAAACATGAAAGAATGAACAAGGAGGCAGATAAGGCCTAATTCTCATTAGATATTTGTTTTTTAATTAAAAGGTTCCAAGTATGTGGCCTGTAGAATGGCCATTAGGGATAAAAGGTAGGTAGGAGGCACTGGTGAAAACAAGCAGTAGCAATTAAGAAGGCTGCAGGGTTTTGGATAAAAAAGAATGAAAGCAGAGACAAAGAGAAAAGGTTGGGGGAAATTAGGCAATATACAGAAAATGATTGAAGGTTTATGTGACAGTTGAAAAGGGAATAATGAGATTGCACGAGGATGGAGTTGAGAATGAAAATGTATACCGTAGGTGAGCCAAATGAGAAATTTATATGTGTTTTTTTTTGTTGTGGAAAGGCAAAAAA
>VZSV01000035.1:4587291-4613924 GCA_013398735.1 Nothocercus julius | reverse complement strand
CAACCTATCCACTGAATCACATACAAGCTTCTAAACAATTTGAATTATAGGTGTTCCCTTTAAAATTGGACAAAAGTCAATCCTTGATTTTTGCACAGGGCTCAATTCCTCCATAAGAGGCACAGCAGGCTGAATGGGAAGCCTTCATTCTGCTTTTGTAGCTCTTTTGCATGATTAGAATTAACTCCATATGATGCACATTGTTGTACTTGTGATTAGAGTTCCCAGGGGAAGGCTTCAATTGTGATAACAAGAAAATGATGTATTTTCTATGTTCAGAGGGAGTCCAGTGTCACCAGCCATGTTGCTCTGATGAGGTTGAGAGGAGCCCCCACTGCCAGCAGCCCGTCCTCCTCCTCCTCCTCCTTGACCTTCTCCATCTCCTCCTCCTCCTCCTCCTTCACATCAGCAACAGCGAGCAACCCTCTCCCCACTTTGCAGGCAGGTGCTCCCCTATCCACCAGCTCCCTGGGGAGATCCCCATCATCCCCCTCCTCATCACCTGCCATCCTCAGGCAGTAGCATCATGTCTGGCACCTCTACAAAGAGTTCTCTGCTTTGGCCTAAGGCCATCATCACTACCCAATTTGGCAAGGGAATGAACAAATGCTCACTAGTGAAGCCAAGAACCAGCATGCTGCTTACAGGGGTTTGGTGAGCACATATGAGGGTTGGCCTCTGACTGAGATATTCTTAGGGGAATGTAAATCTGGGATATTCTTCCCAGAGAAGCAATGTGCTTATATTATAGATTCCAATGTAGGGTAAGGATTTCTGAATGAGAAACCATCAGTAAGCTGGCTGTTTTGGCACCACTGGAGTTTATTTTCAGTTTCCTAAAGTGATCATCCTGGAGCTGGAGAATTCCTCCAGTGCCTGACTAAAGCTAATCAGAATATCTTTACATAATAGTGTAATCTGTAGGCATATAAAACAACAAATTGCTTTGATAAAACAAAACATTTCAGTGTTCCTATTGCAAAGTTTCTTTTGGACATTTGCGGAATTAAATATCTGAATATTTCACTTTAAAGAAGTAAAGCAAAAATTTTTTTTTTTTTTTTATAGGTAGAATATGAAAAACAAATATGTTGGGTTTACTGCCATATGTTTTATGCCAAAACTTTTGGGGTATTTTATTGCTTTGTGAAAAATAAATGGAAGTTTCATCTAAAAAAGTTATCAAGTTGTCTTCATGAGTGTACCAAAAATAAATACTTTGCACAGTCTTATTTTAAATGCAACTTTAAAATATAACTAAAATAATTAAAGAAAGATTTACATATTATCTTGGGATGTTGATTTAGGTGATCTGATTTCCTAAACAACTTCAAAAATTTCAACCTTTACTTCCCTGCCAAAAATAAATTCCCCTTCTGCCAAAGCATTTTATTTTTAAGCATGTCTTATCTTTTGTTTCTTTCAGATTCAGAGTTTGTTAGAAAAGTCAGAAAAGTTTTGTAATTTTATTATTATTTTTATTTTAGTTTGACTAACATGAATTCATTCTGTTTCGCTGTTTGCTGTCGCTGAGTAGTGACACTGAGCTTGTGATAATCTGACAAGGATATGGCATATTTCTTAATAGCTCAGAGGATTGTGCGTCACTACTTTCAGGAGACTGTATCCTTATCTGTCCTATCCTGAAGCCATGATCTCATACATATTGAAAGCTAGTAAGTCAGTTACTCTCTGTCATTTGAAATGCAGAGTCTGGAATAAGCTCTCTTTACAAATTAGAAAAGCATTAGAAAAAAAAAAAAAAAATTGCTGTATGAGAAACTTGAGCATGAAATGTGGCTACAGGTTTTGTATCAGAACTGCATGCCATTTGAAAATGTATCTGTTTTGTAAGATGGCAAACAGGAACATAATAGGGCAGCTGCTACAGGAAGTGTGGGAACAGCCCAGCTTGGATAGACCAAGCATGAAGCAACATGCTATATTTACTGTTAATTTTATTTGTTAGGGAAGCATGTCATCTACTTGCAGTTGCTTTATATCTTTGTCTACATAGTGATATTTAAAATATACAATAGGGTAGTCCTAATACAAACTAGTATAAGCTAAAGGGAAACCACACTCTTCTCAGATCATCCCCACAGACTTCTCATCTCTATACTTCTCTCAAGGAAAGAATTTATCATTGCTTGAGATAAAATATCTACATATACAAGTTCTTCAGCATGTTGATAAGATACTATCTATTGTATAGAGCACTTATGGCATGCCTAGCAGGGTCCTGCACTTCTATGTCTTTCTTTCCGATATAGATTCCTAGGGTTAAAATGTTCAGCAACAGCCTATTTATAGCAGAAATATTCAAAAATATTGCTTTTCTAATTCTAAAGGAAAATATAACAGAAAGAGAGAGACAAACATTAAAAGTTCCTTTGTCATCCTTTCACAGAATTCTTTAACAGCTCCTGAGTCCCTGAAATCTAATTTAATTTTTCTTCCCTCTGCATTGTCTCTGGTGTCTTATAACCAAATCCACCAAGTTTACATGTTCTCAGGATTTTTCCTGAACCAAGGCAAGCTGTGCCTAATAAGTTTGGTCTCAAAGGAGTTGAGTCAAAATGTTCAGTGATGGTTTGCTCTCCCGTTAACTTGAAATGTAACTTTGGTCCCTATCAGCTCCTCTGTTTTTAAATGAATTTATCTCAAATCATCTTCTTGTTTCTTTGTCTTTCCTTAAATCAAACTATTTAATTAACATTACAATCCTGCATACAATCATTTTATTAATCAGACTTATGGAACTTTGTGAATGTTCAGCTCAAAGTTAACAATAAATGCAAGTACTTCTGCAAAAATCAGGTTCTGCACACAACCGTAATTTGCCATTTTCTTGAAAGCTCTAATGTTAACTTTTAATGCTTTTTCCGCATGGAGAGAGCTTTTGATGGAATAACTTTATTCTGCAATGAAGTCATACTTTTATATCATCAGAGAGTTAAGGTCTCTGGAAACTTTGAAATGTGACCTCATCTTTTGACTAGCCGCTTTAAGGTCCTTATAAATGATTGAGCGCTGCTGAGCTGTTTCTCTTAAGATTAATTAATAACACCTTCTTTTTAATTTGTGAGGAAGGCAAAGAAGAGAGAGTAAAAGAAGGGTGAAAAGATGAGCCTGGAGAAATAACTTTTCTTTCCTCTTCCATTTTTTTTCCCATCATTTTGTTTTTCATCTCCTTCTTCTTAATCTTTCTTAATCTTAACCTTTCATTCTCCCCACGTTTTGTTTAATATTCTCTTCTTCTTTTTATCCATTTATGGTGATTACTTCTTTGTCATTGTTTTCCTTCTCATGTATTTCTTTGCTTAATTCTGCTCTGTCAGATCATTCTTTGTTGAAATTATCTTGGTCTTAGATGCCCTGGGCGGTATCATTGGTAAACTTCCTAACTGATGCATAAAAAATAAATAAACCTGTGTGAGCACACTGTGAGAGAAGTAAATGGGTTAGGAAGAAATATAAATGTGAATGCTGACCTTGAGCACGTTATTAGTTCATTAGAGTTAGGTTGCCTTCTGTTTATGGCAACATTAAGTTGATGAATGCCAGTGTCCTGTTACTGTTATTCTGTTATGTATTAAGCACTGTCATTATGTTTTACAGAAATTAGCTAGTCAGATACCTTAATTTTGTTTTAATCCCTTTGTTTCTATACTACATGTTGATAAAACACTTCAATAAGTTTATATCAAGTTGAATATAAATTTATGGTTAGTACACATAATTAAAACATTTATCCTTTCCTTCTTAATAATACATTGCATTCAGCTTTTTATAATATCTTTGTATTTTGAAGCATAGGTGTCAGAAAAGGTATTTTAGTAAGTAATTTGATTCATCACTACTGTAGGTTTTGTTTTTTTCTTTCTTCTTAAGCTGTAGTGTGATGGATTGGAAAGGTAAGCGATTCATTTGCCAAAGGTTATTGATTGTTGCAGGTTTTCTGAAAGAAATGATTTAAGCAAAGCTATAAGGAAAGCTGTAACTAGAGATGGAGACATCATCTGGGATGTGGAAACAGATTTTAATAAGGAAATTCTTGGTGAACTTGCCAGGAATAGCTAATGATTGGTAATGTTGACAGACAAACAATGATATCTCTGATGATGATTATGGCAACAAAGTAAATAACAAAGCTTATTTTATAAAAAACTAGGATTTATTGTTATTATACATATATTAATTGTCCACACTGGCTGCTAACCTGTAATTGTCCTTTTGTAAGATAAATCAGTAAAACATATACTCCTTAAGATCTTCCTATAAATAATGTGCTATTTTATAATAGACCTATCATAAAAATGCTCTTTCTATAGAGTAGAAAGGTGCTAAAAGTTTGATCTTTGATATAGGTAAAGGGCTGTACATTTAACTTGAACTATGCTCACATTATGGTCAGAGTGTGATTGCATCTCATACAGTTTTAAGAGAAACGGCTTAATTAAGCTACCTTTCATATTTCTAGAGCAATTTTTTCACAGAAGAGAATTCATTATGCTTTTCAAAATCCACCTGAGAAATTGAGGTCTGTGCTGTAAACTGTACTTTTATCTCTACCTTCAGTCCTGTGAAGGAGCCACAGCCATAACTTTGGCTTCAGTGTAGGGAATACCTTCCCTAGGTAGAGACATCTTCAGTATATTTGATACTGACCTGTAAGATGAAGGTAAGAAAGAAAAAAAAAAAAAAAAAAGATTTTCACTCCAGATAGAGAGATGTGCTTAGACTATACTGAGGTGAGAGAGAGAAAAAAATAACAGGAGACTGGGAATGGGTTCTTACTAAAGATCCTGTAGTTGTTATCTTCTGTCCCTGTCACTAAAGCTTTCAGTGGCCCTTTTTATGATGTTTTAAAAAACTACAAAGATAGAAGAAGACTTGTTTAGACTTAAATTGTTATTTGAACTGTAAAGAGATGATATTCAACTAAGCTAAATATAGATTTTTTAGAAGGAAAAGGGTAACCAAACAAAATATATGTGTGCTAGTGTATTGGTCAGCAATTGTTGCTGTAAATGTAAAAATGCTGTGCCATATTTTAAAGAAAAAAAAGAAAATATATTGACAAGTTTTCATTTAAAGATTCCCATCCTGTTAGGCTCTACCCAGAGTCCTGAAACCTTTTTTTTGTATAGCAACCTCTATAGGTTTGTATTTTCAATTGATTTTTTTTATTGATAAAAGCATGTATTAGAAGAGTATTCAAAACAAATGTAAGGGAATTATTTTGAATAAAATATTCTTATAAAACTACAATTTATTTAGCCTTGGTAAGGAACTATTGCCTTATCTATGCAATTTCTTTGGATATTTAACCAACAGTTAAGAAGAAGAAAATTAATTTATGACTAAAATACTGTGGATGTAAGGAAACTGCTGGAAAATAGCAGGAAAAAAGCAAGTTAATTCAATGTACTGTAGCAAGTTTTCTTTTAGCACTTATTTAACATGCTCTTCATCTTATTTGGTATGATTCTTTGTAATTTCAGGGTTTTTTTTTTGAGGCATTCTTTGTGTAACAGTGAATCTGAAGATATGTTGTCTTTTATTTTTGCTAGGTTGTTGGCTTTCTAGCTTTTTTTATATACGCACTACATAGTTTTATAGATATACCTGACTTACTAAAGACAAAATACTTTGAAGTTTCAAATGAGAATCATCTACTTTTTTTTGCTATTATTATTTCACAAAAATTTAACTGCCTTTCTGCTTTACATTTTTTTTCTTTTAACTTTTCTGCACAACTGAAGGCACTTGATTTGGTAAATGTGTCACTGCCAAGTACTGTAAGCCTATGAATACCTCTCTACTTGTTTTTCTTCCCACCTCATTTATGTTTCTATGCATAACTTTTCAATCATTGTTCCCAAAATTACATTTATCCGCTAAATATAAAATCCTAGATATTAGAGGAGAGAGGAAACTTACCTGAGCAAATATTCTCTGTCAGTGTGGATTAATTCTATTTAAAGAAACACTGACAGCAGAGACAGTGGATGAAGCTTAGCCTTGGGCCTCCGTTTTTCTCCTGTTGAAGTCAATGAAAACCTTTAATTTTTTAAGAATAGAATCAAGCCAAGGCTTTTAAAAGTTACTGAAGCTTTTTTAAAAAGAAGCAAACTATGAGAGGGGTCTCAAAGGCAATGGAGAGCTCAGGTGATGGATTGCAAGTTTTGTGTTCATGAATGACTACAGACTCTATTTGAACAAACACAACTTCTGCAGTATCTGATGGCCAGGTTGAATATATGTTGCCTCCTAAAGGAGTGTGAACTTGCTTCTTCCTTTCTCACCCTGAGCCAGGAAGTCCAGCAGAGAGCTGCCCTATGTGAACTTTGATAATAAATCAAAGAGGTAGTGGATTAAATCCATTCAAGCTAAGGAAGAGGTAGAATTCACATCTAATATATTTATAGGGAAAAGGAAAGAACTAGGAATCATTAGAATATGGTTCTCCAGGAATGTAAATTGATCCTTACGAGCTCTTCCTTTACCTTGTATCCCTGTGTAGTGCATTTCTGCTATACTGTTTGCCTCTCATCAGAGTACTGTTTTTCAGTTATGATCAATATTTCCCATAAAGTCTCTTAAGAAATTTAATGAGATAAGTGAGTTCATTAATGAGAAAAATATTGGCAAAAACTGGCAAAATGAAGACTTACTATATATAACATTGCTGGAAGAGATCTCTTTAACAGAATCTTTGTCAGACTCAGAGATAGCTTGTATGGAAACTTTTTTTTTTTTTAATGGAAATGGTGCTTAAAATATATTAGTTCCCCAGAACACTGAACATGAAAGAGATCACCCAGCATAGGTTTGCTAGGCTGTTCTTAAAATAAATAACCAGGTGTTAACCTTAATTAATGATGCTGTTACTTTGCTATAATAATGAAACTAGGAAAACTCTTAGGCTTCCTAGTACATAATTAAGACAAATTTGTAGTCACTGATCAGACCTGTTACACATCACATTGCACTTCAAGCCCATGGGCATTAGGTAAGCAGTATTATTCCAGAAATTGGATCGTGACCTGACAGTTCAGTCTGTAGCCTTTTGGATGTAATTTTTAATTCTAACTGTTTAGTGATGTATTCTTAGTATCCTTATAACACAGCTGAAGGTGTAAGTGATACTGTAGTGGGAACAGTCTCACCACCAGGCCATGACTGTAATTAAGCTGTGGTTGGGAGGCAGTGACTTCTAGGCCAGATATCTTGTTAACACCTCAGTTTTATGGGCAAAACATCTGTGATTTTACCAGTGACTAACTTTATACTTCATATGACATTAATATTTCCAAGCTGCAACACCTGCAATATGATGAATATACAAAGATTGTATTCAAAATGGAATTGTGGCAGGATTCTCAGCGAAAATAGTAGAAAATTAGAACCCTTAGTGTAGAGTGTCAGCATATTCAACCCAGGCAAAAATAAAAACCTTCTATAAAGGAAATACAAATTGAATAGGGCTTCATATAAGCAAGAATGATTTAAATTTGTTTTAAACAGGATTATTGAAAACTGTGAAGCTTCAGTCAATTTCTTGCTACATAAACTGGAATAAAAACAAAAAAACAAAAAAACCCAAGGCTAGAAATATCCTTAATGCATAATGCCCCAAGTGACCAGTTCTGTTTGATATCCAAAAATACATTGAATGTAGAATATGTGTATATTCATATATATATATGTATAATTATATATATGTAGAATATACGGAATGTAGAGAAGAAACTTCCCCTTTTTCCCTTCTCCAGTCCACAATGGCAACCTTAACCCTTTTTTATGGTGACTGGCAGGTTACTTCAGCCAATACCATGCTGACTGCAAAAGGTAGTTTGAATTCACCTAACAGAAATTATAAAGTGAAGATTGTTGCCAATCCCTTCCATTTTAGTTTCTCTATACATATACTTAGGTATTTAATATATATGATTATATTTATGTGGAAATCAGGTGTACTAAAATTGGGGAAACAGTAGAGAATATCAGCAAGTCTTCTGTACAACTACATTGCTTGATAAAGTTTTGATAACATTTCCTGTAAATGTGGAAAAGCTTTAAATAGAATTGTCAGGGCTTGATTTTTTCTGGGTCTTGGGGACAATAGGTGCTAGTAAACAATTTAGCACCAGCTTTTTAGGACGATTCCAAACACATGATCACTAAGAACAAAAGTTAAGGGATCATTTATACCAAAAAAAGGCAAACCTGCTTACTTCTACTACTGCAAATCCTTAGAAAGTGCAAGAACCTTCATCATGTATAATCCAAGGCCATTGAATGAATATACAATCTTATATTAAGAGTAAACCCTGAAAACAAAAAGTACCTTCTACGTATATGTTAACCCTACTCTAATCCAAAACAATTAATGGTTAATGACTGAATTATTAAAGGTCAGCAGTATGCTCAAGCATGTGTTATAATTTCAGATGAGCTGAAAGAAGGTATTAGGGAAACAAAAATACATCTTGTTAACTTGCATTTCTATAGGTAAATGATGAGATTAAAATACTGAACAGACTGAGAGTAATTAAATAGTTAACATCAAACATATATCATTATGATATGGTTATCATAAAAATCCATGATTTGAGTAGTTCTCACCATCCATTTGGCTAGTATAGCCGGTCAGACTGAATTTGTCTTTCATGTCATTTAGAAGTTCCATGTGGGGACAGATAAATGTATAATCCAAAGAAAATAATGAAGATGCTATAAAAGTAATTTTAATTTATCCATATACTTTGTGGCAGTATGATTTACCTAGCAGAATACTATAATACATTCCAATCCATCTGTCTGGTAAACGGATTTTCCTTGCAGCAGTCTACTTCTACATCTTGTTCATATTGTCTCTACTTTTTTCCTCCCTTAGCAGTTACATAAGTTCCAAACAATTGGACAAAAATAATAGAGATAACAGGAAGCAAAAATGGAATACAAAAACAAGTAGCATCTGCCTCTTCTCTGCCCTTAGATAAAGAGACAGTATGTGAGAGCGGAGAATTGACAGGGGAATTCTGGTTATTCTCAGAAATATTTTTCATCTGAACTGCATTTCTTAATGATTTTACAAATGTCAAGATGTTTTTAATAAAGAAAGGTGTGGTGGTGAAGATCCTAGACTTGTATGTTTTGATCCTCCACTTGGCCTTACTTTTTCAGATAGGTAGAGTGTTAAAATAACTGTTCACATGATACGTGGTTGCCTGTGAGGTTTTAATCTGTTGCAGAAGATACGCAGTAAAACATTACTACTTGTGAAATGTCTGGTTTTGCTACTGTGCTGCTGTTCATTTTCCTGCATATGTGCTCATGTATGCATTATTTTTAATCCACACTGAACCTCAAACATTTTTCTCATATAATGTATAATTAACTTTCACTCACAATTACTTGCAATCTCAATGTTACTGTGAAGGAGACAGTTTGGTTACTGCTGTATAACTTTTAGCTTTAACTGTGTATATAGTAGTTAGGAACCGTGGCTTTAGTATGTTTATGCATTTCCATGATTCTACTGGCAATTGAGAAGAGGTATAAAGACTGTTAAATAAAAGCCTAAGAATAAAAATATTACTGAGCCAATTTTCATGCATTTCACACCAGTTAAAATCTCATGATTTATATATATATATATATATATATATGAGAAATGACTCAAAATAATAATCTTGGAATTGATTTGTCATATCAGGTTCCTGCATCAGGGTAATTTTATATGAAAATGTTCATAAGTAAGAATTTACTAATTTAGATTCTGTCCTTTTGTAGAAATACATAACTCATCCACAAGGAACCAAGATTAGCAGCTTTAACATCATATTAATCATATTAAAAGAGGACAGATACACAAGTACTTGAAAGAATCTTAATTATTACGCTGCAAATGACATCTGATTTATGTACTGTCTCCCACAATGAGACAGGGAGGCAACTAGCTATTTTAATGATAATATATGGAATCTAAATTGCTTTTGGTGGTATCATGCTATTAAGAACAAACTTGTATTTTTAGTAAAATTTCAAACTCAAGCTAATAATTAAGTTAATGTGCCTGAAACGTGTTTTTCAGTTTTACCAGCTCCACATAACTGAATTAACTCCTTGTATGCTAAGGAGAAGAACTTGCAATGCATTAAACATATGCTTGAATCTTTGTATTTGTCAATGTACCATTCTTACAATACCATGATTTTCTACCTTTTGGGAGAAGAGAAAATGGGAGAAAATAATTCAAAGCAGGGTGTGCTTCTGTTGCTAATTCTGTTTTACAGTCTAGATAAGTATTTGACTTTGAAGCCTCTGCTCCTAAGATAAAAACTAAAGAATCATAATGACAAGAACTACAGCTTTTGCTTTTAAAGAACATTCTTTGCAATGGTAAATAAATCTTGAAATGAAAGATAAATGTATCTTAGTGGATCAGAAACCAGTAGAAAAAAAATGAAAAACAATCTAATTGGTTTTTAGTTTTTTAAAAAAGTCTTCCCTCATTTTAACACTTATATGTTTATATTGCTTTATTTGTAAGAATATAACTTAGTATGAATGAAAAAAAATTGCCTTAGATGAAAGCCTTGTCTTGTTAAGGTCAGAAGTGTTGCTTCAACAGAGTTAAAATTCACCTCTGAAATGCCTAAGTTTACGCAGCGGCAGTCTTTCTCTGTGAAGGGAAAATTAAAAACTTCTCAGAACTGATCACTTTTCTAGTAACTACACCAAAATTGTGTGTGTTCAAATATATAGGTAGATCATATGTAAGACTATACTGTACTCTCATATATCCTGTTCAATAATTTTTGAAGCTGTAGTTTGTACCTGTTTAATCTAACATACTGGTATTAGAAAACAAACAAAAAAAAAAATTGGAGGAGAAATAAAATCGGTCAAACTACTTTGTAAAATGCAAATATCAAAGGCAGTGTAAATAATATCAAAATTACAAAGCCATTCCCTGCTTTTGCTTATTCCTGATAAACTGCAGACCAAACTGATTTGATTCTTCCTTGTTAGGAAGCTACTTGGAGCTGGTGTTTAGGGTGAAATATATTGCCAGTAGCATTGCGTCCTTAATTTAATAGAGACTCATTTTATTCCACCTGAAAGGGTTATGAGCCCGTAGCCTCTATCAGATACGGCAAGCCCCTATAAAGAGGCAGGAAATGAGGGGAAAAAAAAAAAAAAAAGGAAGAAGGAGCCATGGGGTTACTTGCTGAATGCTTGTGCAAGTGTCAGACTCAAACATGACAGACCAGGGGCATTTAGCCCCTTCTGGCATCAAAGCAAGGGGTTTTTCAAGAAACCCTGTGTCAGGGTCTCAAGGGTGCCACCAGCCCCCTGTCACTGCCCACCCCCCAGACCTTGGCCTCAGGGAGCCCAGACCCCATGTCCTTCCCAGACCTGTTGCTCGGAGTTGGCCTCGGGCAGCTTCAGTTCCTTATTTTCCTTCCCTTCAGGAGGCTGAGAAATCCCCAGGAAGCTCGATAAGCTGCTTGATTACTAAAATGCAAAATGTCATTAGGTTGGGGTCTGTCTTTTTTTCTTTCTTTTTTCTTTTTTTTCTTTCCTCTTGTTCCTTCCTCTTCAAACTGTTTTTAAAAATGCAGAGAAATTACCTGCAGTTGCTCAGATGCCCCAGAGTACGTTGCTTCTTCCTTCCAGTGCATTTTCCTTACTTGAGCAGCATAATCCAGTGCTGCCTGCATTTCTTTAGGAAGCTTTTTACTAGTGGGTTCCACACAAGTCAGTGTGGGTTTGATCTGCTTGGGGTGGAGCCCCTCAAATTCACCGTCTCAGAGAGGGCCACAGGCGTCAGCAGTAGCAACTCATGAGGAGAGGGGGGCCTCTTTAGGCAGCTGGACAGTGGTCTCTTTCTCAGCCCGGCTGTTCTTTTTAAGGCCACGGTATGATTTTGATCTCAAATATCAACTATGAAAATAAAATAAAAATTAAAAAAAAAGCATTAAGATGTCCAATGCATTGAGCATCTTCATTTACAATGGATTTCCTTGTAATCTATTGCTCTCTAGGGCTTATTTCACTTTACATTGTAAAACACTTTTGTATATATAGCTGCTTCTTCATTTAACCTTGCTTTTACATAATTCTTAGTTTTTTGGGGGAAAAGATTTGGGAGTGCCTTTTTTTTTTTTTTTTCTTTTTCCTTTGGATTTTATTTAGTTTTTATTATTTTTAAGGGTTTTGGGGCTCATAGGGTGAGAATGGAGAGGAGTGTGATTTCTACTGCTGGTCAATATTTTCTAAGTTAGGAGAAATTGTACACTGACTTCTAGTCTTGCGTGCTCAGTCTTCCTCATGTAAAGTTGGAGCACTTTGTAAAATAAATCATAATTTTTTTTCTGAGCTCCATTTTAAAGGGTTTGGCACTTGATATGTAAAAATGCTTGGTTAAAACATGTAGCTTTCTTGGAACTGAAGAACAGTTAAGAAAAAATCAGGCACTGAACACGTCATTGTTATGTATGCAGACATGTTACTTCTAATATTACTGTTTAATTTGTGTTTGGTCTGAAGCAAAGAACATTTGCTCAAGTCTTATCTATATGTCTGTCGTTCTAAAGTCTTGATTTATTTTAAAATAAAATATCTGTGAAATCTAGCTTCATTTCTCTTATGAAGTATTAGCTTTCCAGTTTTGCTTCCTCAGACTCACTGGAGCAGAAACTGGGAAGCCAAATGTCTCACCTTCTCGAGGCAAAGCTCTAACTCCAGGGCCATGGTTTCTTTTTCTTCTGTTCTATCACCTTGGCTCAGTGAACACTGATGTATTCTATCCAAATTGCAGCAGAAGACAGGTTGAGAGATAAGGGTTTAAATCCTTTCAGGTGGAGGAAAGAAACTAATATAAGATATAGGATATTTTGGGACTACTGAATAAATAAAACCACTAAAATTACGAGAACAAAAAGATGAAATGTTTCTCCAAAAACCTTTATATTTAATGGTACCTGAAGTTCATACTGTGCTAGTCTTAACTTTGCAGATAAAATGGGATTTAAGTGCTACAGTGAGAGGCTCTGTGCTCTATCTGAATGTATTTAGAAACTTAGAGGAGAGCTTGAAATAGAGTGACCCAGGCACAGAAATAATATGCCCTTAAAGAAAAAACAAACAAAAACAGATAACAGATATGCAATGAGATTAAAGAATGCATTTATATTTAACTTTGGATATATGAATAGTGCATAGGAATTTACGGAGAAGGCTCAAAAAGCACTAAATTGCTACAGTGTGCAGAGCATCAGCACTTGCAGAGAAAACAGTGAGAACCCAGGTTCAAATCTGAGACTTGTGCTTCTGTCGCCATTTTCCAGTGATTATGTAGATAATTTGGATCAGAGTGAATAGGCTACAAACTAGGCCATAGCATGTATGAGATTAACATCTATTGTCAGTAAGTGCAGCAGCAATGGATCAAGATATCAGTCAAAAACAACTTGATGCAATGGAAGAGGAGAAAATAACACGGAGACAGGTGAAGAGGGAAATTAAGTGGCAGTAAAGAATATATAAAACAGTGAGATCTCGAACAAAATTTTTTATCTCTTTATGTAAAACCTAGAAAGGGTTGTGAGTACTAACCAAATATGTTTGAGAATAGTGCTTAGAATGTGAAAAATATATTCCTTTTGCTTTGTCTCAATAAGAACTGACAAGAAAAGGGGAAAATGAGCTATCTTTGAATATATGATAGCAAGTAGTTCAGTCAAAGCTCTGATTAGACCTTACATGTAAAAAAAAAAACTCTTTGGGAATTCGATTTTTAAGAAATTGTGATTTTGATTGGGGTAACTTCTGTTACCCCATATTTTCTCTGAGGTCAGTTCAAATGAATATACCTATTATTTCAGAAATTAGCGAAATGTGAATCCATTCTTGAATGCTAAATTTGGACATCCTTCCACTTATGTGGTACCTAGAATAATTAAATTATTATGACACCTTGCTTTGAATTTTAATGAATTAGTGATTTTTTCTACTACCTGTTATACAAGTATGGCAGGAGAAAATAGTATCAATGATTAAATTTGTCCTTTGGATTTAAAAAAGAATGTTTCCTAAAAAAACAAGCTGAACACAGAATCTGTTTTGCCCACTTTGGACATTAAAATAAAATATAAAATAAAACAAGGTAGTTTTTGCAAAGTACCTGATACTGCCTTGCATTAAAACTTTTCTTCTGGTGCATATACGAGTTGCACTGTGCAGCTATACCCATTTGCAGAGTGGTAATTATTAGAAAAAGAAATTTTTTAAAAGTATATATATAAAGGAGAGAATTACTGAAGTTCTACATTGTTAGTGGAAAATGAAACAAGACTTGTTAAGTGTGTTATCAAAGCAGGATGGAGCTTCTCTTTTTCCTGTCCTTCCTACAGCAGTGAGAAGGTTAGCAGGATGACTGTGACTTTCTGCTTATGCCTGTCTTCCTGGCTTGAAGAAGTGTTCCTAAGTTTGCGTAATGCTATAACTTACCTCTTTATTTGAACTGTATGGTTTATTTTGTGCTGAAGCAGTTCATAAAATAAGAACTATTGCTGAGACTGCTCTTGGCAATGTGTACCTCTGTGGTAGGAGTTCTATGAGAAATGAGATAAAAAGTGAAATTCTGATAGCTTTACTTATTTGGATAGCTGTAATGACTTTGGATGAAGGGGAGGGCTTGTGTGAATATGTTGAGCTCAACAGAGAAAATTTGCCTGAAAGGAGGATGGAGACTTAAAGCTTGAACAAATATGCACACAGGTGATGAGAGTTATATTTCCATTTTGTGCTTTACCAGACTAAGCAATTGAGAAAGTTATAAATCGGTGCTAAGAAAGGTCAAATTCCAACAAGAATAATTTTAAGATATGTAAAACAGCATTTTTGTTCAACATAAAAGCTTAAAGAAGAAAATAGCTTTATCATACATCTCTACAGAAATAACAAAACTAAAAGAACAAAAGAAGATAAATTCATAGAATACTCTCCACAAATTTTCAAAGGTCCCAAATGGGTAGTCCTAACACTGAGAAACTAGTTAAAAATGAAATAGTTTTTATTACTTAAACAATAGTTAAAATGTGAGTGTGAGGTGTTTCTTTTTTCTTTTTTTAATATTATTCTAAATAAACCACATCTGACTAAGGTGTTGAGTATTGGTAGTACAGAAAGATTTATTTGATACTCAATTTTGGATGAAAGCGAAACACCAGGGAAAAAATGCACTATGAAATAATTTCAATTGTATATTTTGTATCACCAGAAAATCTTCTAGCTTTTATATACTTTGTTTTTTTTCTGGGATTATGCTATACACACACACACACACACACACACACACACACACACACACACACACACGATATATATGTATAGTATATGATATATATACTATGGAATTGTACATAATGTATGTATTGTACTATGTACTATACTATGCATCATATATGCAATATATGTATTAGCTACCTAATATTGGTAATACTAAGTATGGGGTTTTTTTAGTTACTCTTTGGTATAAGTTTTGGAAACTTTTGCCAGAAAGCATTTACCTAGCAATTTTTTTATTAGTAGAACTGAGAGAGTGTTTGATTTGGAGTTTCCTTTTTTTTTTTTTTTGGCTTTTCTGTGGCAGTGACTCTTACTTTTTTGTTTGTATGTTTGTTTTTAATGTGGTCCCCAGGTAAGAATGATCTTGAGACTCTTATCCTTTCAGTTCAACTTAGTAAAAATGGAACATGCTCCTACTACTAATTGCCTTTTGGAGGATTAGAAGAACTATTCTTGCTGAGAGAGCATGAACGTTGTTGAAGAGTCCACATTCAGATACTGTTGTTAGCTGGCATTCAGCTTAAAATGTTGATATGTTATTTCACAGCATTTGATAAAATCTCTTCAGGTTTCCCTGAATACTGTTACATGGACTGAAAAATGAATGACTGGACCAAAGATTTTGGTTCTGCCTCAGTTTTTGAATATATGGTGTGGTGTTTGTAATAAATATAGCTCCAGTCCAGACATTGGTAGTCTCTCAAAGAGTTCTGTTGGGACAACGGATGCAGAAATTAGATTTACAGACCCCTTTTTTTCTTGACTGATGTTTCAAGCTTGGAACTTGCTACGCTTTCCGGAAGACTGCCTTAAGCCGACTTGCAGAGAAACACAAAATAGTTGCATAGTTGCTGTAATAGAGAATGTTTCTATCTTAATCATATTTTATTAAGAAGAATCTGAACAAAATTAAAAGCAAAGATTTAATATATTTTTGATTAGAAACATAACACTTATTTTTTAAGTTTTAATTACATTTGCCCAGGCACAATACTCACTTAGAGATGAATAGAATCTATCTGGGAAAATATGAAAGAAATGTGGTCATTCCTAGGAGAAAAACCTCAGCTCACTCTTGTAAAATCTGTAGCAAGAGGGCCATTTTTTTAATTTAAGAAGAATATTTTCTTTATATAACAGAATTTGTGTGGGTAGATTTCTCTTACTATTTCATGTATGTTTGACTTCTTCCCCTTCCAAAAAATCAGAAAAAAAAAAAATCCTTTTTTTAGGGTTAGTTTCAGGCCCCACTTTCATGTAGTTGCTCAGTTCAGTTTGCCTTTTTCATGAGTATTGCTTTCATTACTGTAAGATGCAGTGTTTTGTGTGTTCATACGACTACTGAAAAGCATTTTGAACCCGAGAGAAATAGAAATTGCTGTCAGTTATCAATCTCTCTGCTTATCCTAATCAGAAAACCGTGTCTGACTGAGTAATTTCTAATTACTCAGTAATTTATAATTACAGTTCTTACAGAACTTTTTTTTTCCTTAACTTTGTTTTCTTTACTCCATTTCTTTCATTATAGACTTTGATTCTTTATTCATTTAGGCAACAAAGTTGAAATTGTTTGATATATTTAGGATCACGTAGCAGTAAAACTATAGATGGCTGTTTATCAAATAAGTATTTATTGTGACTGCCCATGAGTCAAGGGAAACCTGATTAGTTCCGACTGGACAGGTAGAGTCAAAATATATCTGATTAATCAAATAAACCCTTGTATTGTGACCACACAAAAAGTATCAGGTGTTTTCACTTAAGAAAGGATTAGAAAATGACTGACACTGACAGAAGCTATTTTTTTTACAACCTAAACTCTGATGTTCCCTCTCCCTAAAATGCTGTCCTCTATCACCTCTTGAAATTGAACTTCACTGTTGTGAAATTCCTCCTATTTAAAGCTACTGCAAACTGTTACTTTAAAAAAAAAAAAATTCTTTGCTGTCATATTTTCGCCTCCCAAGTCACATAGTTTATTAAATAAAGCTATTGGAGTCAATTTATATTTGAGGAATTTCTTTTATTTTTTAAGAACTATTACAGTTCTCTATTTTGTTGATAAAAAAAAAACAGTAAGATTGGGTTTTGATATTTGTAATTTTAAGTCTTTAATGAGTTACTGACGTCCAGCATATTGCAGATAGCCCTGTTTTTATTCCCTTCTTTTTGTTTGCCTTCTTTCCCTCCAGATTTTGCCATAGAAATAAATATGCAGATATTAAGGATACCTGTTTTCTTCTGTAATGAATCGGCTACTCATTAGGGTCCATGGTTTACTGCAGGGCTGTGGAATGCACAACCCTGCACATTCGGCCATTATGTACTTGACTGTTGTATTTAAAGAAAAAAGTGAATTACATTTCTTTATGTTCAAGGTGGAGAGGCTGATTAAGTGCATGAGATATTCTAAGTTAATCTGAGTTTAAGGCTTTTATGCAGTGGCTATGTAGTGAATTGACTCTTGTTTTGCAAGTAGACATTTATAACTTGAAATAAAATGGATTTGTTAAAAGACAACTGTGTTGCTGAACTGGAGCAGTTTTGCACAATTCTGTTATATAAAAATTTACCTGAAGCTATTACAGCTGACAGCAGTTAGAATATTTTAGAGGCTTGCAAAAGTTGGGGTTTCAATAGCAACTTTGTTCCTGTGACATGATTTCAGAAAAAGATTTTTCCATGACCTTTCCCTTTTACTTGATATTGTCTCACTGCTCTGACAGCTCCTTTACTCATTGGCAACTATGCCAGAGGAGATTTAGTAACGCTGTTGGGAATGAGCAAGTTCCACAGTTAACTCATGTTTCAAGGACAAAAAAAAAATAGCAACTTGAAATAGTCCTTGCAAAGCAATCCTTCAGAAATATACTACCTAACAGCGATCAAGGTTTGGGTCAGAGAGTATATGCATCTGCGATTTCTGTGTGTGTGTTTATTTGCTGAGTTTTACAGTGTTTGGTGAGAGGGTACAATTTGTTCTCATTTTCTTTGTGCCAGGAGCTCTCTTACAACTAGAGGAAATTATTAATGTGCTTTCAGAAAAGCCATTAGCCATTTTGTTGTTGCCTTTTTAATTACAATTCATTTTATGCAAATCAGTTTTCTATATTTTCATTTTTTCTCTTTATTCTTTGTCTAGATTCCACTAAGAAAATTAAGGATGTCTTGGAAGAATTCCATGGCAGTGGAGTGCTAGCAAAATATAATCCTGAAGGGGTAATTTTTCTTCTTTCTTTGATGGTCAAAAATGGTGGGGAAAATACCTACAAACGTTATAGCAAATCTAAACATTTAGGAATAGAAGATTATTCATGAATCAACTATTGAGGGTGATGGGGCTGTTTGAAAAAAATAAAAATATGTGTATTTTAAAGAACAAATCATTTGTAACATCATATTGTGCAGAATTGTTGAATAGTTTCTAATTTACACAGCTGTTTTCTTTCTTAAAATTTAAAATAAAAATGTTAGGGTAAATTTAATATATTTCCCTATTGTTTTGAATGTTGGAAATGTTAAGCATATTTTCAAAGATTAGAAAAGGACAATGTGTTCAGTTAAGATTTCTTTTAAATTCTGCTTCTCCTATGTATAGGGATATTCTTTAATACAAAATACATTCTCATATTGTGATGCAAATAATTTTGCAGAAGAAACACCTTTAGGTGTGCGCTGTGGCTATAGATTCACTCCTAAAGCAAATATTCTACTTTTGTCTGGTCAAAAAAGCTGGATTGTTTTTTTTTGATACCCTTGATTGCAATTTGTATCTGGTTAGCACTTCCATGAAGTGTGATTCAAAATGTAGCTCAGTAAACACCTATTTCTGTAATCTTCCTTACTCTCCTTGTGCTGTGTGGAATGTTAAACAGAAGAATGAACCAACCATTGTGAAATTACAAATTTATCCGTATTGGTGTATAAACAAATCAGTACTTAAAGTTGTAAAAATCAAGCCTTTTTAATAGGGCTTTAATTAACCCTCTAATTTTGGGGTATGTGGAGAATGAGTCATGGTGAAAAATGAGTGGTATGGTTGCCTGGGACAGCTGCTTCCTCTGAAGTCAAGTGGACCTGGCAAAATCTGCAGAAAGCTGGAATTAGCAGACACCACTGGCCACATGCAGTGTTTCCCGTGGTTCTTAATTTCTAAAATCATCTGCACACAACATCCTGCTACATGTTCTGGAGCAGCGCAGGGGCATGGGGAGCAGGGCAGCACCCAAGCCAATAAGCAAGATGAGAGGCTGCAAAGAGAAGGGCAAAGCAAACCAGAGTCCCGACAGAGTCTCCACTGTCTTCAGCAGGGATTGGTGTATTCGCCACTGCTCTGGGTTATCCATCCTGGGTTCAGGCTGTTGCAAATAGCTCTTCCACTGGGTTGCTTTGCACTCAAAATTCAGGGAGAGCAGCAAAAGGAAAATACAGCTAGCAGTGAAGTCAGTTTGGGTTCAGTAGGATATATTAGCTCAGGTTTATTAGCTCAGGTTTCATGCCATAAGCTGCTGAGCTGGAAGCAGAGCAAGTGGAATTACATTCCTTGGCAGCTGAGGGAATAATCCCAGGCAGGCTCAAGTGCCCTGGTACAGGGCATGGGTTTGTGGGCACATTTTTGGTATCCATTCAGCCTGCTACGTGGATAAACTATTCACAAGATGGTTTGAGAGCTGATTGTATCTGATCAGACGATGTCTCTCTCTGTTGGAAGTGCTATTTAACTAACATTCTATTCAATAGAATAACTAACTACTATTCAATAAATAAATAAATAAAAGGTCTTATAATGTTTTATCACGGGCAGTGTGAGATACCCAAGATACAAAGCTCCAACTAAAATCAGTTATGATGTAGCTTTCTCCTTCTATGCTTTAGGAACAAAATTCTAAACTGTTAAGCATCCAGTGTTTTGTTTTGTAGAAGATACCAGGACGTTTCCATTTTAGCCCTTTATTTCCTAGATCATTATCTCATAAGCACTCCAAGTATTTTTCTAGTGTTGTCAAAAATCTGCAAAAAGCTGTGTCAGTGTTTAGATTAATAAATATGGGACACAGAACTATGCTGGGATATTTTGCAGTGTGATGTATTTATGCTCTTAAGAAAAAGGATTACGAATTTCTTGTTTCAGGCTTCTCTCTGCTTAAAGAGCTCAGGAATTTATACCTCTATTGCTTCTGTATTACATTTTTTTTTTTTTTTTTTNAAAAAAAAAAAAAAAAAAAGCTATGGCTATTCAAAGCTTGTCACCTGAAACCATCTAGCTTATTTTTCCATTATTTTATATCTTGTTGAGTGAATGATTTTTGAGCTTAGTGGAAATGGTGAAGGTGATTATCAGAAGGTCATTCAGTATAGGCAGTTTATATATGGAGCTTTCACTGTTGCTTTTACTCTTTGCTAGCTTTCAGTGTAAGGGAGATGACTAAAACTGCAAACACTAATGAACTCTGCCCTCCTGCCTCCTTGTATATGTATGTCGTTATTAACATATGTAATTAAGACTAAATTTTATACCTCATGTAAAATTTATAGGGATATTAAGATCAGCCTCCTGGAAAATGTGTCTAAATAGTGTCTCAATCATCCGAGATTTGTCTAAATTAATTAATTCCAGACATTTTATTTGGTGGAGAGTGCTGAATAGACTAGCAAGGATTAAGGAAGTAATTAAGGAAGTACAGTGAGCTACAGACTGTATCTACCCTGGGCAGTAGAAGTGCGTCACGGTGTGCTTGCAGGCTGAGCCTCTTGATGGATCATCTGTCCTGGGTGATCTGTTGGAGTGCATCATAATTTCTTGTGGACCTGCTTAGACAGCCACTTACATCTTTTGGGGTTAGCCAGGGCATGAACAGTGAGGATGGAAATTGTACGGAGGAGTCCTGGCCTGACAACCAGTCAGGGTGCAGTACACAGTCTGCAATAGTATTTGGAATTTTCCGATAATGCCTCTTTCATATCTATGTGTGCGTAGCAGCTTGTGAACAATGTAGAATAATGTAGAAAGTTAGCACAGTGCCTTTATAAAAATAAGTAGAAGTTATTAGAAACTGAAGCAGCATGTGGCAATGACTTCTAAGGCAGTGTTTATCACTGTATTGATTTCTGATTAAGTTGTTTCATTAACATTCTTGACGAGTATTTTTTTAGAATTTACACAAGATGCAAACATTGTATTTATTTTCTTTTCCTTGAATATTTGTGAGTGAATTGTTAAAAATAAATTGCTTATGCTGTCTAATTAATCATGACTGGAACACCGAATAGGACTGTTTTCCTGGTGTCTATGAATTCACAAAAATGAATTATTTTATGACGTCTTTTAAACCTGTTTCTCAGTTTCACTAATCTTTTAACTAAAGTAGTTCTAATATAGAAAAAGAGTCTGGGTGTTACTGTACTTCATTAATGCATGTGTGCTCTTTCTTTCTTGCATGCATTACAGAAACAAGATATACTTAACCAAGTAAGTAAACTTAATATGATTTTTCTCTCTTTTTATTATGAATAGGGGCAGTATTTTATAGAGTTCATTTATGTTATGGATAAATATTGCATATTGCTGTCCTATAAGATAACAGATGAATATTTAAGGCTGCACCTTTGAGACCAAAATGTATTCTCTTTATACCATCCAACTGTCCTTTACTAGATGTGTTTCATTTGGGTCATAGCAACAATTCAAGATTTTGCTAACATGGTTGAATATGGTTTATAGTGTGTTTAAAAGAAACTTTCTCTCATGTGATGTAGTTGAGTTACAGCGATCCAGGAAAAAAAAGTTTAAAGGGCTCATCATCCACTCAAGGCTATACTCCTACCTAGCTTAAATTGCCTAAAACCAACTAAAAATGTAATAATAAAAAGAAAAAGGATAAGTCAAAATTGACTAGCCAAATAACTATTTCTTAAAATGGCCTAGTTATTCTTCCTTTGTGGCACAGAGGCGTTAAAAAGTCTTTGCTCTACTCTTTGGGAAGAGGCAGCTGAAGCCTGAGAGTAATCACATAGTCAAGAGACTGAAAGGGTTCGTTTGTAGTAACCCCACATTTGCTACTGTCAAAGGCCACGAGTGCACTTGGAGGTGTCTTACTTTGAGTAGCAGCTCACTTCCTGCCAATAAAAAGCTCTGTTTTCTTTAGGTAACCTATTGCAAAAGTAATGTTTGTTAAGGAAGTGGTTGCAATGGGTCCTAATGGGTTGCAATGGGACTAATCTTGTCTGTAGCTTTGCTGATAATCTCGTAACAAAAAGCAGATGAATGTGCTCACTAACCCAAATTTAAATGTTGCTGCCAAAATGGAGAAATATTTTAAAATTGTACAAAAAAAAGCTTGATGATCTTTGTGGATTATATAAAATAGAACTGGAAAGGGAGGCACTAGCATAGAGCACAGTGCAGTGTACTGCCGGGCTAGTGTTGCTGGCAAATAGAGCTGAATGAGGTAGTCGACCACAAAATGATTATAAAGCATTGCTTTATGGTCATGAAGAAGAGAACTTTGTTACTGGGACATCATAATAGTGTTCCTGTAGCCTTGATGGTCTGAGAATATAAAAGCAAGAAAAGGCTTGTAAGGGAAGGTAGTGTCTTAGGCCCATTGATTTAAGTGGAAAACTAGCTAAACCTTCAAGCATGCGGAAGTACAGATTAGAAGGCTTTGTGTGCCTGTTTCCCCAGTTATGTTGTTCAGTTTGACAAAGGATATAATTTGCTGTACAAACCCTGCTTTTCTATTATATATAAAGCGAAGCATTTCTGCTACAGGTAAGCAAGTTCCTCATGACCTGCTTTCTCCAAGGGTATGTCACACATGCAAGAAATATGAAATCAAAAAGAAACTAATGTACATAAGGGCTAGTAGGATGAGGAGGTTTGTAGAAAATCTATTATGGAGGAAGAGAAGCCTGTCCCTCACTTGAAAGTATTTGAACCCTAAGAAATATATTGTATTTTGAAAGCCATGGTGAAATTCAGGAATAGAAAAACTAATCAATCTGTGAATATCTGTAGTGGAAAGTTCTACCCTTCAAAACTGTACACAGTGTTTCCCTGGCTTTCTGGGCAGAATTTCTAGGGAACATCTTCCCGGATACCTAGAAAGTCAGGACACCTGCCTGGTCTGCAAGCCTGCTTTCTGTGCAGTGCTGAGGGCACCAAGGTGATTCCCAAGATTTTTAAGATGCATGAATTTTTGCTGTATCCTCTTCAGTTTTGAGCATTTTGGACCATCTTTAGTGGTCTCTCTCTTTTTCTCTGTCTGTGCTAACAAGTCCATCTCTCACTCCTTGTTAGTTTCCTTCCTTTTCATACTTTCCCCTCTTGGCCTTAATCTCCTATTTTTATCCTTCCTACTTTTTTTGTACTGTATATCACCTTAAGTTTATGGATCCAGATACCACTGTCACTTATATATTCATTGGTGTAATTGCCATCTTTTCTAGATATCATTTAGAACTGTTTTAAAGGAAGGAGAATACAGAGTTCCAAACATCTGAAATATATGGTTCTTAATACTGCAACATTTTAAGAAGAAAACTTTCCAGACACACAAACTTGGTATTATGTACGGCCATGCTGATGTCTAAAATGTTTTATTTTTTCATAATTCTAATAATGTTTTTATTTTTAATTTTTTTTTAATAAATATTTAAAGAGTGTCAGACTACTCTGATGATATTTCAGCTCATCTAACAACATAAAAACACAGTATACATTTTTTTCATAG
This sequence comes from Nothocercus julius, assembly GCA_013398735.1. NCBI lineage: Eukaryota > Metazoa > Chordata > Aves > Tinamiformes > Tinamidae > Nothocercus > Nothocercus julius. The sequence continues at coordinate 4,589,823 of VZSV01000035.1, read as the reverse complement.
CAATGTGAAATACCATCTAATATTTAGAATATTTAGGAAAAAAATGATGATAGTGAAAAATTTCTATAGGAAAGGGATGTGGCTCCAGCCTTACTCGCTGTTTATTACGTCTTAAGGCATAGTCTTATTTACATAGCCTGTGGTACAAAAGCAGGTGCGGGAACCCGTTAATTGGCAAAAAAAAATAGAACTATTTACCTCCACGTTGCACATAACATGCACTCGGAAATAGTTTCACAAATTAAGTATATTATATGCTGTACCTAATTGCTTTCTATGAGACAGAAAACAAGAGTTTCTCTCTCTTTCTCTAGTCTCTCACAAATATACAGATGATGATGATTTGTTGAAATTTCCCCTTCTTTTTGAGTTCTCAAACTGTCTTTTGCAAGATGAGTTTCTAGAAACATGTCCTCATTTGATGTCTGTGGATTTAAACTAGTTAAATTAAATATAGCAAAAAGTAAATTAAAATGCTTGACTTTCCCAAGTGGTTTGTCCTTTTTTTCCAAACAGACTTTTTTTTTTTTTTTTTTTTTTTTTTTTTTTTAGCATTTGCAAAGTCCAGTATCTCATAGCTGACTCTTGGAAAGTGGCAAATAGTAGCATTGTCACAGTATTACTAAATGTTTCTCAGCTGCTTATGGCAGAATGTATTAGGAATTAAGTAGTCCTGACATCAACACACATTTTACTTGTCTCCTTACAGTTGTATTACTTTGTGCCTTCTGTCAATCTCTTTATCGCTGAATAAATGCAATGAAAGTAACAGCAGAAGTTTTTTGCCTGAAGTGTATTTCGACTCTCTTTTTGACAAACATAAACACATAAAGTTCTTTTTTAAAAAAAATAATTCTGGATTTCTATAGTTCATTTATAACAGTAAGAATTACAACATTATCAAATGGATGCTGCTTTGCTGCTATGTTACTTTTTAAAATTTACTACCTGTTTGTACCAGTGGAATAACAAAGGTCAGTGCAGTACAGTTCTAGAGGCATTTGTGTTACCTATTCAGACACATAGCAGACTTTGTTTTTCTCTCGGTTTGGATCTAGAAATTGCAGACTGACACAGCCTAGTGTTCTTTAATGTTTGGCTTACCTCTGCAAATGCATTTAATTTAATATAGGTTTACTCAGGTTGAATGAGTAAATTCTGGTTAAAATGCTTTATCCAGAATATTTAATTATGACCTTTTTTGTTTGTTTTTCACTTTGCAGTACAATCTATTATATTCTATTTTGGTTTTATGATAATGGCTGCAGTTGCAATCGATTAACTTGCATGATGACGTGTTGTTGCTATTTATCAAACTGTATTAGTAAATAAAATCGAAAAAAAATACTACTGCTATTTATAATATTGCAGTAATTGGCCAAAAAAGGGAGGTGACTTTTAGCTCTCTTGTGCAATACAGATTCTGCTGCTAACATTGGTCTGTAAATATATATAACTGGTCAGATGACATAACTTTCATATCTTTTATCACTTTCTTAGCTAAACTACAGCTTTCAGTTCTGATGAAATGAACCCAGGCTTAATTCAACTAACACAGCTTCACTTTCCTAAAGGCTGTAAATTTGCACACAGTGCAAAGCGGATGTAAATTGCTGCCAGAATTTTTTTTTTCTTTTTTTTTTTTCTGAAGTGGGACATTCTTCTAGTCTGGAAGAGCTTCTGGAATTGGACATGACTGTCCCAGGTGAAAGATCCAAATAATACTTAAGATTGGATTGTATTAAATGTTAGCAAATCATTTATTCACAAATTGAAATATGTGTGGAAGTTTGTCAGCCTGTACCTTTCAAACCCTTGCAGGGGGAGGGATGCACAAGGACTGTTCAAATGACTTATTAATATATTATTTTTCTTACTAGAAGTATGGCAGCAAGTATTTTTAGTAAGGGTAGCTGAATGACAGAATCAGTCAAAATCTCAGCAAGCAGGGAAGATCATGAGAGTTAAAATACCAGAGAATGTTATTGACCTAGAATGCTTTTAGGAAAATAATTCTTGGGGTTTTTTTTTGGCCAATTACAAAAATGAGAGTTTGGCCAAGTTCATCTATCAGTAGGTTTTGGCACTGTCTTTGCAAGCAGATTAATTGTTTTATTCAGCCAGAACTTTTCTTATAATTATTTTCATTTTTTTTCCATTATTCAATTTTTTTTAGTTTGAAGCATGTTGTCTAAGCCATTTTTCCAAACTGCAGCAAGTGTAATTTTCAGCTGTCCCATGTGGCTGTCTCCAATGCAAGATATCTGTTCTTCACTCTGATTAGCATGCAATATTTTGTGTATACTTGTTATAATATTTTTCACTGATAATATACTTAAATAGGACTATGTCAGATAATCCACTATAGATTTCTTCAGTCCCATAGCACTGTTTCTTCTAAGAAAACTTTTGTATTGTAAATGTATATATATGCATGTGTGGGTGTAGCACATATGGACATACTAACAATCTTGCAATTGTGCATTAAATAAAACCTGCTAGTAGAAAGTTTTTTTTTTTTTTTTTTTTTTT
>VZSV01000035.1:4543255-4586726 GCA_013398735.1 Nothocercus julius | reverse complement strand
TCCATATACAGTCTTCGTTATTGTCCCTCATATTTTGATAATAGTTAAGTTTGAAATATTGAGCAAACTTAATGTCATAGAATTACATGTGGATCAGGGCCCTGTGAAATCTGTTCCTGTGTCTCCAACTCCTTTACAGATACTGGGTATAAATAACTCGTTAAAAAGAGATAAGTAGGGAGACCCCCACAAAAACAAAAGTAATGTAGAGCTATTGCTATCAGTAGATTAATACTGGTTATACTCTACATTTTTGGCATCAGTTGGAGATCAGGCAGCCTAATTTAAAAAGTAATTAATTGAAAATTGCATTTCAACATAATTATCTTTCCATTATCTCTGAAATGTTCTTTAATAGCTGAAAACCATATTTCATGAAAGTGTGCTGGAATGAATGATTTTTTTGTCTCTTACATTTCATTTACAGGGTGATGAAAACAGTGGCTCATGTTGAAATATTTTGAACAAATTTAAAAGAACAAAAAGACCAAAGAGAATGTGTTATTTAGAAAGAATTCTGGGTGGAGATTAATTGCAAAGACCAGATCATGCCTTGTTTCCATTTGTGTGGCCAGTGTCATGGGGAAGAATAAAAGGAATTATTAATCACACTCCCTACTCTAGTCCATCCACAATGGCAACTTCTTTATCAAGAGAGTATTAATATCTTGCCCGTTTTTTTTTTTTTTTTTTTTCAACTTTTAAGAATTGGAAGTGGAGTGGCAAAGCTTCTTTGCCTTCCTTCTACATGTCAGCCACCAGAATTGGTTGCTGCGTTTACACCATCTGGGAGAAAATATAGGAGATAGGACTCTTCTATGGCAGTTTGGCCTCAGGGTAAAGTTTGAGTCAAAAGCTGCTTTTTTTTGCTGATTAAATTATCTGTTCTCTTCAAATGACTAATATGGTAGGAAGTAAAATATTACATACTGTAATTAAAACCTCTTAACAGTTTCATTAAAGTACATTCCGACAAATGCAAAATATGCATTAGTTAGTATATCCTATTTTTCACTGAGAAATAGTTTTGCATATTTTCAGAATCAGAGTATTTTGACTTGTGATGTCTTTACCATGTGGAGTTGTGTGTACTTTGGCACAGTTGGAGATGCATAAATAATAATAATACATCTCTCTTTAGCTTGTCTTTCTATGTGCTGTGAGTAATGAAGAGGAACAAATTATAAAATAGCACAGGTTAGTTGTAGGAGGAGGAAAGATGGAGCCAAATGCTCACGGTGTGATATTTTCTTTATGTCAGCTAATCCCCAGCCTCCCCCCAACATGTGCATCAGTTCTGCTATATGAGGTGGAGGCCAAGAGATGAGTTGCTCTATCCAGCTTCCTTCACCTATAATCGCATCCATAGTCCTATTTCACTCCAGTCTGCAATGGACAGTTTAGGGGCTAATAACCTCTGGTTAGCACAGAAAACAGGGAAGGGAAAGCTTAACTAGTCTGTGGGAGTCCATAATTGTATGATGCTTCATATATTGTAAGAAGTAAGAGCCAGGTGAAAACTGCTGACACGGTGCCAAACTATTGGCTTTCATGTGTAGTTTTCATGTGTATTCATGCCTATGATCCGTGTGGTACCAGGTATATATTTCTCAGCTCTTATCATTCCAGAATTTAAGTACAAAACATGTATATTGTGGGAGATTTTGTGGCATCTAAGAATGTATAATGCAGCATGCTTGTATGCAGAGGACCAGCTGACCGAGATCAGTCCTTTCTGGCATGCGGCAAAGGAGTAGATCATTCTCCATTTGCTTCAGCCTGTGGGAGGGAGGACAGACTTGGTTTGTCTGAAAAGAGAATTTATAGAGATAATCCTATGCGTTCAGTTAGCCAGGATGCATCCTGAGACAGATCTTTGATCCTAGCACCCTGATAAAGCTGTTTAGTCTCTTTAGCAGCCATCTCTGTCTTATCAGAATCAGATATTGCAGGCATCTCTATGAAGTCTTGTATCATACAGCTGTGTGTCCTCCCCCTTCTCCTCCCTTTTAGGTGAGTATATATCTATATAAAAGTGTGAAACAAAATGAAAAAAAAAAAAAAAAGAAAGAAAAAAAATACTCAAAACCTTAAAAAAACCCCTCTCTGTTCTTCCTCCAAAGTAAGTGCTTCAAGAGAAACCAGACACTCAGCATACTATACTAAGCGTAGGCAATCCTCCATCATCTTTTTTCTCCTCCAAATCCTGTGTTTTCTGGGAATCTGGAATTTAATAAAAGCTGAAGGTTAGCACTCTGCTTCATGTTGTTGGCACAGAATAGAAAAAGATGGAAGGTGTATGCGTGTTTCAGTGGTATTATTGAGGTAAAAGGCTTCTCATCACTTATCTGAGTTGAATGGGGTAACTGTGAAGAAATGTGCATACAAACATCATCTGTCAAGGCATTCTTTGATATAAAGGTCCTTTTATTGTTGGTTCTTGCAATATTCTGTGCAGTAACAGGAGAGTAAAGTTGTACATTATTTTGTTAGCTTAAAATAAAGAGATTCTTAATACTTAAAAAGTCTAAAACTAATTTTAATGTTTTAAGTTTGTTTCTTCAAAGTTGAGAATTGCTTAGTCATTGTGGTAAATGTCATCTTGAAAATTCTCTTGAAAAATGCAATTTATCCTGAAAACTGTATTTTATTTGCCTTGCCAGTTGCCTGGACTTCAATCCCTTGGTGACTTACAACTCTCTGTAGCCTAGACTCCTTAGCAACATCGTCTCTAGTTCAGACTTTTTATGTGTGCTTACTGTTCTGTCATAGGATTTCATGTGGTATGTTGAAAAGGAACATAGTAAATTAATGATCACAAAACTGAGGTGGGAAAGCAGAATAAAAGCCAGGCTAAAGTCTTTACTACAGAACTGGCTTTTTGATGTATTAAGACTGAAAAACAGCAAAACAGCTGAGAATAGTTGGCCTAAGCCCTTAAGGGTTTTTCCAGGACCTTTTTGCATTTGAGGAAGAGGGAAGTACAATGCTTCCCAGAAGTGCATTTCCCTAAAGTCTTTTGTAGGATGCTGTGATCCAATGATGAGACTTTCTTTAGGGTCTTAGTTTAGTTCTTCCACTGCATTCAGAGTGGCAACCTTGTAACTCAAAATACTCCTCCTATCTGCCGCATCATCAACTTCTGTAATAGTGTCCAGAAGCTGCTGTAAGCAGGTTCTTTTCAAATGTAGTTTAAGTCTCTCAAGAGTCCAAATCTGGGATCTGTAGCCCATTTCCAGCCTTTCTGCCCTGCTTATCCAGCCATGCCTCCTTGGCTGCTGCCAGAGTAGAGGAAAGGATTGAGGAATGAGATGCAACAGAGCCAGAGGTGCTAATGCGTTTGGAAGAAAGATTAAAAGTTACTGCCACCCTATATGGTGACCTGGCTCAGAGGTTGCCTGCCTCCCATATTCCAGTTTTCTCGGGAGCAGTATATCCTCAGTCTCAGTCCCTCTCTGCCTTCCTCAAGAGAGGGATTTTCAGTTTAGGCAAAATAGGCACAATATGGTATTATTACTTTTTTCAACTGCCACTTAACATATGTGTACAGCTATTACTCATTTAGTTTTATTTTACTATATTTTATAATATCATTAGGACGTTGTAACCATGTTCCTTGAGTAACTGTTTTTTATTAACTTATTTCAAGGATATTATTATGAGAAAAATTCTTGGTCTAATTAATTCTGTTTTATCCTGGTTCTTACAGGGCTATTTGAGGGCAGGAATTTTCTTCAAAGTAATGGGAGTTGGCGTAGCAAATTCTAATTGTTTGTGTTTGTGGCTCCTTGTAAAGTGAAGGATGCCATAAGCTTCAGAGAAATTTCCACCACAACACAGTGGTTGAGTTTGGGTTCTTTAACAAGACAAGCTCAGCTCAAGCTGCAGAACTGAGCAAATTTGTCTATATTTGCTTACTCAGACATTCTAACAGCAACATTCTCATGTTATCTGGAAATAAAACAGATTGGTCTGTCTTGTTTCAGTGTTGGAAAAATGCTTCTGCTCTTCTTACGCCTAAGAAAGTGAGGCTATTTGCACAGACAGAACTTTCTGTATATGAAAGTGATCTGTTCATGGTATCAACCTTGAAATAAGCTGTTAAGGATTTTCAGCAAAAATAGATTTTATGACACGTAATTGTAAAATATAAACAGCATAACAGATGGCATATTGTCCCAAGGCTACTGAATGGCCTCTGGGAACAATCTGTAATTGGTGTTTACCTCATTGTTTTGTAGATAATTCATATACACATATATAATATATATGTATGCATACAAAAAATACACACATAAACATATTTATGTATCATATGTGTTTTGTTTCTTTTAGCATACATTGGTTTTGTTTCTTTTAGCAAAAGCCCAGATCCAAAATGGGGTTGCTTCCACGCTGAACGAAGTTAGCACCTACCTTTGATACGGCTATTGGAAACCAAAAAGAAACAAAAAATAATTTTGCCATTTTCGATTAAACATGCTCAAATCCTTTAAATTCTTCATGTGTTCAGAAGTTCTGCCGTAATGTCTGAAATGACTGAAACATTTTGGTATCTGTTTTGATACATCTCTCCGAACAGCCTGGTTGCTTGGACGTGCTCTGGGTACCTCCTCATTCTGAGGATTCTTTTAGTAGTTTGTACAATAATAATTTTGGAATAGACCTACAGACACACACCCCCTCCCATTCTTTTTTTCTTTTTTTTTTTTCATGTCAGCTATTTTAAACACCCTCTATTAAAAGAGATGCAAGTTTGAATTTTTCCAAGCAAAGAGGGGAGCTTGATGAAGGCACCCCACCCCATGCATATATCCTAACCAGGAGATTTTTGTGCAAAATATGGGAAAAGCTGTCACTCCTGTGCTTTCAAAATGAAATGGTGGTCTTCACTGCACCTGGTGCACAGCTTTTTTGTTTTTATTTTTTAGATGTTTTTGTGAATGTGGAAAATTAGACCCAATAATGCAGATCTAGTTATGTATCCTGATATTTATTCTGTGTCTTAGATATAAGATAAACAGTGAACACATCAGTCAAGGATGTAGCATTTTATTCATTTTGAGAAACATGTTTGCAGACCCCTTAAGAAGTTTAAGGCGGAAAACTAAAGAGTTTTCCAGATGCTTTGTGGATTGGTAGCAATTGGCAGAGTCCTTCAGGATCTTCACTATGAACAAAGACATCGATATTGAACTCCAACTTTATATTTTTTTTTCCTTCTGAACTGCCCCATATTGTTCTTATTATGCTGTAATTAGCTCTGCCCTCATTAGACTGTAATTAGCTGCCTGGTTTTGTAGCTACGAAAATGAATAAGATATTCCATGCTCTGTTGACTAAGGTCTACAGTGCTGTGAGGTAAAAGCAATGCCCCTTCACAGTGTTTCTCGAAGTGGGCACAACTGATGCTGTACAAAAGACCCCTTACGATGTTTTTCTGTAAAGCTGTCATCTTACACCTTTGGATGGGCTGGGGCAAGTCCAGATACCTTCCTTTTGGTACTCAGTCAGTCATTTAGAACTGATCATAAACATTTTTTTTTTTCTACTTTTCAGTTTATAGTGCAGATTTGTATGGGGGGAGGTTAAAGAAAAAACAACACCTATGAATTATATTCTTGTTGGCAGCTTGGGCTGGAATTAATTTTGAAATTTTATGGGTGCTTAATTAAATGTTATGGATTGTCTCTGACAAATTGTCACATACAAAAGATGCATATTTTTAATTTGCCTCTGCCCTGAGTCATAATGAATCCAGTTTAATGTGTGCTTCAAGACAAGCTGAAAAGTTTAAGGATTGACAGGTTTATTTGCTGAAAAGAAATCAAAATCTAGAACTTTGGTTTTACTTTTGCTGTCTATCCTTCCTTGTTCCCTTTCCCTCAAAGTTAGATATAACCATATTTTTGAATAGGAACACTGCTAAATGATGTAACAGGGAAAGGATGTATTCCTTGTAAAAATAGTAGGAAAAATAATTTCATAGAGATATTGCAGTTTAAATTAAGTACCGTAACTTGATAGTGTTACTGAATGAATACTTCTTTGATTTGATACCAACATGTGATTTAACTGAGTGCAGTTTTATAAGCCATAACTGTAAGAAACTTTACAAAGCTTTATAAAGGATTATAAAGCTTATAAAGACTTATGATGCAATAATAGTATCAAATAGGTACTTGGTAATATTTTACCATCAATAACATGAATCTTCTGTTGTGGATTTCTTCTAAGATTTCTTAGGATTTCTTCTAAGAAATTTCTTTCAGTCTTCTGCTGTTATGTAATGCCTTATGTATATTCCAGTGAGAGAAAGATGGAAAAGAAAACACTAAGAATAATTTAAAGTGAGCTTTCTTTGAAGGCTCTCTCCTTTTTTACTTGTCAGCTAGAAGGCTAATCTAAATTAGTCCTAGATCCTATTACAGTTTCCTGTTCTTCAGTTGTGTTTGTTTCTGTAGATACGTTACCAAATTACATCTTTATTGTAGATACATTTAGAAAAAAAAGATTCAAAAATGCCTGCATTACTTTAGAGGTCAGTTCCTCTTAAGATTATCTATATGTTCTATATGTCTGTTCTACCTAACTTGTTTTTTTAGCTCCTCTAGAAAAATATTATTCAGCAAAGAAGTGGCAGAATCATGCCTGATGCATAGTCAAGTCCCTTACCTGTTCCTAACCAACTTCCAGCTTCATTTGAAGGCCTTTGGCTGTACAATATCAGAACTCTCTTCTACTCTATGATCTTTTTCTGTTTCTCTGGGGGAATATAGGTCGCAAAGCATGTGGGAGCAGCACTTCGTACTGACGAGCTCTGGCTGTAGAACACAACGCCCGGCCTCTCATTTTCCTTTGCCAGGCACCCTGATCAATGGCAGCCAGGGTATCAAATATAATAAGCGGATTTGGCAGCTGAATCATGTGTTTCTTTGATATACATTGTCTTTTGGGGACAGAAAATGTAAGGCAATTTGGAATATTTGCTTTAGAGGAAACTCTAAGTAAATGATAACCTTATAGTCTTTAGAAAACACTGAAAAGATAGAACTTCTTTGAGAAAAAGAGTGTTAATCTTATTTATTAACCAACTTTTTGCCCAGGCATAATTCTGATCCTATAAAATTAAAAATGCATCATTTAGTTATTGCCAGAAGCTTGATGGACGACTATTACTCAGGCAATATGGTTATGGGGGCAGCTGTTTAAAAATCTAAGATAGCTATCAATTCAAGGAATATTTTTAGCAGGAAAGTGTATGCATAAAAGCTGAGGACAAGGTAAATGAAAGAAAGCTTTATGGAGCAGAGAGATTTTAATACATCCATCCATAAACCTTAACTGAGATTGTAGCTTGTTTTTCTCTTTTACTTTTGTCTCAGTGGCACCTCTTTATGTCTAATTTAATGAAATTTCTAAGATACATTTCATTACTGAACAATCTTTAGTGATTGGTGTATTTGCTATGTTGTCAGATATATATATATATATATGCATATATATATATATAGTGTAAACTTATGTGTGATTTGCTTGGATGTTGCTCTTTTGCCTTTGTGGTTTCAGAATTTATAAGGATTGAATTAAATGTCAATGCCTTTGTTATTGAGGAACACATTTAGAAAGTTTGCAGCATGACTGAAATGGAGTATAAGTTGTAAATGTAGAAATGTAAATGTAAAATGGCTGAATGACTTGAAATTATACTTGGATGACAGAAAGGTAGTTACTTCATGTCCAAGATGTGATTTTTTTTTTCAATTTCTGCTATTTTTACATTCGATAGGAGTTTTAGTGGTTTCACTGAGTTTCTTTGTCAAAAAAGGTGTTCTATTTAAGAGCCACCACAGAGATGCCCTCTTGCCAACTTTATATTCCCAGCAAGTCAGTAAACTTGCACAAAATCAGTCAAATTTTGCAATCTTTATTGTTGCCCCCTAGTAAGAAGAATGACATAAAATATTTCCCTGGAGCAGTTAGGTTTTATTGCTCTTCATGGAAAACACCTTATTTCATATGTACCCAACAAAATTTCTTCATCTCATCAAAAAGAGAGAGAGGAGCAGAAGAAAAAAAATCTCTGCTATGAAGTATTTTTTTACAGATAATTTAACATAATTTTTACTGTGACTCCAATTCCCAAGTTACTGAGACACTTATTTGGCTTCCACTTTTGTTTTGCTTTTGACATTTCTGTTCTTCTGCTTGCTGATGCTGCATTCGTTGTACTGTTGCACCAGTGTGTTTTCATGGAGACATGTAGAGACTTCCCTACACATGGAGAGCTTTTCCCACCTTGATTTTACAGTAAGACCTGGGTTTATCTGAGACATATTCAAAGGTGGAAAGTTAGTGTTCTGTTTGAGACATAAACAAATACAGCAACAGTATTATATTTTTCAGATAATTAAGAAATGCTAAGTATTTTTTATTATTTATCATATGTGTAACAAAGCAGCCTCATTGTTAGTGCGTGATTTTATCACAGTTATTTGACAGATGAAAGTGAAATTGTCTTAAGAACTCGTGGTATGCTTCATCACACTGTTGTTTTGATTGCATTTGATCATAATAATACAGAACTACTAGAAATAACATTTCTAGTAACATTTTAAATTCATTTTATTTGTTAAGACTGATAATATTATCTTACCAGATAGAAGTCACCCATGAAGCTTCATTAATAACTTAGTCACCCATGCAGTTTCATTAATAACTTTCTACCTAGCTGGCAAAGGTAGATTTTTTTAATTACAGACACTCCTGTTTGGATATGAATACCCTGTTTAGACAAGGCAGGGTGATTAACTCCTTTTCAACAAACATCAACAAAACATGTTGCTACCTAGAAAAGGAGTTAGCTAGCTTCCAGTTGGGATCCAAAAATCTTCTGCTTGTTGTCCGTCTAATGAGAGGAAAAGTTAAAACTTAATCAGGCACAGCCCCGGGAGCTCCACAGGTTGTAGTTTTATATGTACGGTTAAGTCATATTGAAATGAAACCCATGACATTGAGTTACAGGGTCCTGATAGACGTTTTCTGTCTTTGTGCCTTTGTCTCTCTCTCTCTCTCTCTCTCTAATATATATATATATGTATATAAGCAATAGTTTTAAATCAGTATTTTCAAGGATCATATAACATTTTGATTAACAGGATATTATTTGATGCACTAATATGAAAGTTTTTCTAAAATAATTCATAAAATCTCCCTTTATATATATTTTCACCATAGACGATTGATTTAGAGGGATTCAGGCTGTTCATGAAGACTTTTCTGGAGGCAGAGCTACCTGATGACTTCATTGAACATCTTTTTACATCTTTCAGCAACAAAATCCCTCACTGCAGCCCTTTAATAAAGAACAAGCCCCAGCTCCTTTCTGGAGGTAAGCAATAAAATCATAATAATACAAGAAACTAACGTTTCTTAACTTACTATTTACTTCTGAAAGTTATAAATGTATGGAATTATGATTTATGTATAGTTATGTTATATTCTTTTTTTTCTGTTATTTGTGTATTTTGAGAAACTCAGTCATGAACACAGGACTTTTGTGAAGAGAATAGAATTAAATAATTTCATCTTTTTAATTCACAATAGTGATGCAGCTGAGACACCAAGTGGACAGTCTTTTTCGTGTTAATACTACGCTTAAATTGCTATGCTTACATGGTCCTGCTGCCCACTGTGCTGGTGCTGTGTAAATGCTTAGAAACCTTCAGAAGCTTCTGCAGAAAACTCCTACGGGTGCTCTGAAGCTTTCCTTCTCCTTTTACTGACTACTCTCTTAACTGTCTGATTGTGATGCTGCTGGTAGTAATCCTACAAATTTACCATCTCCTAGTGTTTTGCTGACCTGGAAGTGCTAGCAGTATTTCTTTGCCCAATGTGAGGAACAGTTTCTTAATATAGCTTGAAGTTTTAATGCTAGACTGTACGTTTTGTTTAGCATAATTTTGAGTGTAATTGTAAAGATTCTATCATGATAAATCTTGTTAAAAATTTTTGATTTATGAAGTTTTATAAAGATTTGTTAAGATAATTCAGATGAAAAAAATAAGATTATCTTCCTAAATTTCAGAGACTTAATTTTAAATATTGCTAACTTAGAACTATAGCAACGTTCAGTAGCTATATGGCAGGTTCTAGGCTAATTTAGAGTAGGAATAAATTTCCAACTTTGAACAGCTGTGGTGATCAAGCAGTTTGAGTGAGTTACAAAAAAAAATGTCGTTATTCATTTGAAATCTTTATTTGAAAATTAGATATCCTCAAAATGCAATTCATCTGGAAGTTGAGGAGTTGATACCAATGCTAATCGATAAAACATTAATTCCTGTGTTGCAGAAAGTCTTGATGGGATGCAGGTGATAGTTATGAGTTTCATTACAACTTGTGAATATACTACATACTTGCTTTTAGCAAGGGATGAGATGAAAAAATAAACTGATTCCCACAGTGGCAAGCTTTGAATTTCTGTAGATGCTATAGAGATGCATTTCCATACATGTTTAAATACAATCAGAACTATAGACTTTTAAATATCATCCATTGAATATGACTTGTATTTTGGTAAAGGGATAGTCTATGATGATAACTTTTTACGTGATTATCACATGCCATTCTCAACTAAATATATTAAATAGTTTTTCATTTATTTTTCTTTCCTTAATTTTGCAGTAGTTTTTTTTTTTCCACTTATTTACTTTATGCACCTCCACCAAAAGACATATTGCACTATGGCCTACTATTATATATATTGCCTATAATATGTATTCTGATGCTCAGAAACTAATTTAGGCCTTTGCTTTTCAAGGTCCCTTGCCCACAGAGAGGCTTTGTGACAGAATTTCTAAGGGCAGGGCATGTGTAAATGTAATCTTTATTGTCTACTGCAGTAGCTATTTTGGATGTCATACATTTTCAGCATTGCATTTTTTCTCTTTTAGTATATAGATTTTGTTGCCAGTAATGTCTGAACAGCACAATTTTGTTTCCAGTTACAGCATGTCTATTTTTTGTTCGTGTTTTCGCAGGGAGTAGCATCCTTTGCAAACATGCACTGTACCAATCACCATTAGTTTGCAATCTTTTAGAGCCAACACTTTTTGCCTGATAACTCCAACAACAGCTGACTTGTACTGATACATATTTGTTTATTCATTATACTATATTTTAACATATGTTGTCTGAGTAGATATTTCTAAAAGTCATCTTTTATCATTTTGGTGTTGTGTTTCTTTCTGTGACTCTGGCACTTCATGTGAAGAAAAAGCTAACTGCCATTTTTAGGTTGTTGTCAGATTAATTTATAAAATCTGCCCAGTAGAGACCGTTAAGCTTCCCTGACCTTTGTTAAATTCTCTGATAAATTTATTCCTCAAATGTGCTTTTTTTTTTTTTTTTAAGAATCATCTTACTATTATTAAAACTGTATGCAATATTTTTAATATTGCCTATTGTTTTTCTTCTCCTAACTCCCTCTTTCCTCTTTTTAAATCCTTTTAGCTTTTTTTTTTTTTTTCCTAATAAGGACTTAAAATAATAATGTGTGTTGAGAACAGTTTTGTAGTCTTCCGTATGTATTCAACATAGTACTGAAAAGACAATTCTAAGTTTTTTAAAGGGTTATGTCCAAAGCATGTTTGGAGAGGCAGATCAGGTCATCTCATGCTAAGATTACTGGTTATTTGTGCCTGAAAATATGCTTTTTGTGTTGCAATTCAAATACATGAGATCTTTACTAGATTTTACGTATTTATAATTTGTAGTGATTAAAAAGAAAATCCTGGGCTTTTGTACATTCTAATGTACAAATGAAAATCATCGAAACCTTCAGGCTATCAAGTAATCTTTAAACATTACCAATAATGAAAGAAATGGCCATACTGGGAAAGAAACATCTGACATTCTTCTGAAGATGGGAAGGGAATCAGCTAGAGAAGATCGCATGAAACATAATAAGGTTCATAAATATCTCTGGAATGTATCCACTTTTTACTTTGTGTTTCTCTGCCCACTCACTCCTGTTTATAAATTGTATTTTCAGTTAAGGTGTCTGAAGAGAGATGGAAACAGATGCCAGGTAAGTGACAGCATTGTAAGTCATTATTGAATCCCCCTTCCTACCAGCTATGATTATGAAGAAATACTTTGACTTGCAGTTTTGAATAAGCCAAAAGTTCATTTTTATCTGGATTTCAGTGGGATTCAAGGCTATGCATATGAGAGTTAGGTCCGGTTCTGTTAAGTGCATACGATTCACATAGGATCAGAATGTGAACCAGTTATGTGAAACTGTGTGATTAAAGATAACTGTTAAAACTTGGTTCCAGTTGATACACTGGAAATGCTTTGATAGCAATTATTATGACTCTTACTTAAATTGTATGATTATTTTCTCTTACTTAAATTGTGTTTATTTTCATGATATTCTTAGGCCAAGGCCGATACAATTTAAATATGTGCTGTTTTAACATGCATCTGACTGGGAGAACACTAAACATTTGGATGTCATCAAAGTTCTCTTTCATGTCGCTAGATCATCTTCTAATTAGTCTAGCTGATGACAATCTGTAAATTCAAGAAACTGCTGTAACACAAGGAAGTGGCTGCAGAGTTGTGCAGGGATTGTTTTAATGTTTAGATTAACATATAAGTTAAACAAAAATACTCCACAAAAATGTTGTGCAATCAAAGCACATCACAGCAGGGCAAAAGAAAAAAGTGATTCCATTCCCATAGTTGATTTCTTTTTACATTAGTTTGTTTTATCTGCATACTATTTTAGACTGACTATCATTTTAATTATGTATTGGCCATATAAGCTATGGAATGATAATATTGATAAAAACTTCACATTTTAGATTTTAATTAAGAAGCTTTCTGAAATGTAGATAAAGGATCAAAGATGCATGTAAGTAGGGGTTCTGTTTTTCATCCTCTGTTTGTACGATGGGTAAGAGTAACAAGTGGTATGTGTTATTTCCAGGTTTGAGACTTAACAAAGGTACCACTGCGTCCCGACCTCCTACTCCTGCCAACTTACAGTTACCAGATGTGATCCAGTTGAAAGACATTGTTTGCTATTTGTCTCTACTAGAAAGAGGAAGACCTGAAGATAAGCTAGAATGTATGTTTTTTTATTATTATTATTTTACCTTATTTTATATATTTACTTATTTTCACAGAAAGAAATTTCACAAAATTTCCAATTCAGAATGTTCCCAACTTAAGACTTAATGGTGTAAGGGAAGTAGTATTGGAGAAATTATTGTTCTTGCTGAGAGTTTTAACTTCATAAGATTTTATTTGGCTTCTTTCTATCCAGTATGCACCAAGTTGGAGAGTGAGGAACATAAGATCAACAAGTAAAATACTTCTTTTTTTTTTTTGTGTGATATTTTCAATAAATTACTCCTAGAATTAGAGCTGTCAAAAACAAATTTAATATACTGGCAGTGCTTGGAGATATATACAGGTAACGACAAGGATAATCTGTAGAAGATGTGCAGGTAAAGATTGCATGTCTAATTCAGGCAAAGAACAGATGCTAATGTAGGTCATGGATTCTACAATATTGATGAATATCAGGGAGTTTAAAAAAAAAAAAAAAATTTGTGCCATCGCTAGGGGAAAATGTTTGACTTGATTTATCAATTAGGGGCTTGATTCACTAAAGCCAAATACTGATCTGCATATCCGAGAAAAACAAAGAAAATTTTTGTTTCCCACCATGGAATTTTAGGAGCTGGTTAGCTCCAGGTAGACAACCAATCAAGCCAGTCCCATAGTCCTTACTAAGACCACATCTACTTTGATACACATAGCTGATCTGTCGGTTGGAGAGCTGTGGGATCAAAGTCCGATGCTGTATAGGAGGTAAATGCCCAGTATGGCAGGAAATGCAGATATGAGGCTCTGTTTGCTCAAAAGAGAAATTCATTACAAGCTGAAGTGACTCTGTGCTTTTGAACTATCTTCCTGTTTTGTAGTTTTCAACTTCAAAGATGCTAGACTTTGTAGTGTAAGATCACAGGCAGCTTTTACTCAGCAAAGATTACAAGGTTCTGCCCTCAGATTTGATAATATTATAGTGTGGTGTCATAGAATTAGAATATGATAATGTATGTGCAAGTGTGCATTCCTTATACAAAGAAAAAAAAAGAAGTTTCTAGAATTGGATTCAGCTTGACATACAGTAATTTGTTCTTGGGAGCAAGCTGTGCAAGCCTTATCAGAGCTTCAAAGCCTGGAGTGTTGTGTGAAATCTAGATCGGCTGCTTCACTGGAGTCAGGAATTCATTGGTGCAACGGAAAGAGGGAGAGGCAGAGCAGAAAGCGATTTTTCAAGCAGGGATTGCTGGAGGGAATTCCCATTCACAGAAGTGCATAGGTGTTATACTGTATATGTTCCTTTATTATTTAAGAGAGAGAATTTGATCAAATAAATGTACTATTGTTACACATTTCACATACTCAAGATCATCTGCATTTATTTAGTTATAAGTAAGGACATGCTTATAATTTCAGTTTATTATATAGCTTGTTATGCATTTTTTAAAATACACTATATGTTATTGTTTTATACAGTGTCTAAATTATTGATTTATAATATATCATTATTTGGAGTGCAGAGTTCCGTGTAGAATCTAGCTCAATTCTCCTTATAAATCAATGGTATAATTTAACCCTTTGTCTGAAATAATTTCATAATAGGCCTTGTGACTGTAAAGTGAAATAGAAATTAGTAGCAACAGGCAGAAAAATGAAAGGGTGGTTTATTCCAGAGTTATAATAATAATAAAATTATTATTAATCTCGAATCACTAGTTCTTCTGTTGGCAAAAATGGAAACACACTGATTCATACTGAAAATTTAGGAAATAGATTCAGGATGAGCAGGCATGGAAGCTGTGCTTCCAAATAAAAAATGATATAAGGAGGAGGATTTTTAAAATAAAAATCTGTGTTTTCTTCTGTGTTTTAACAGAAAAATTATGAGCTGAGCTTTTTTTGCCATCATTTCTCATCAGACTATAAGTTATTCAGTTCCTGTCCCTTCCATCCCGACACAGGCTTCCAGAATTCCCTGATTCTCTTTTGCATTTTTGTAGTTGTGAAAACAGGAAGTGCATTCAACCCACGTGTGTGTGTGTGTGTGTCTATGTGCAAATGAATTTCTCAATTTCTCCTCTAAAGGCCATGGTTTCCAACTCTTGTCATTTTGAGGGTGTGTCAACCTGAACTTTGAAAGTTCAGCAGTGCAACAGATGTTCTCATCTAGGTAACCTTAATACATTTTTATTTACTTACAAAAGGTAAAGTGTACCGGCTCATTTATAAATCAGCCAGGCTGATTTATGTTAGGGGATGTGAAAATGAATATGAAAGGCCAGCTCCGGGCTCTTGCTTGCAAGGGGATTTTTGTTCAGGACTTTTTGTTGTTTGTTCTGGGTAAATCAGTAAGAACATGAATATTTAGAAGTGTATGAATAGAAAAGACATTACAGACATGGTCTGTAATCAGTTGTTCTGTTACTCAAAACAGAACATCAGCAAAGACCTGGGATTGAGCCTTATCCCTATGTAGCGCCTATGTAACTGGAGAGACTTTGTTTTCTACCAAGGTGAAACAGTTATAATTGTGCTAATATCTTTCAAATGACTGGTCAGAACTGCTGACTCATGCTAAAAAATTTCCAAGATAAGGTCTCTCAAATGAAGAAAGATCAGGGAGCTGCTAAAACTACTGCTGCTCTACAGGTGGCTGCTGTAGAGGATTCTTCCCATCACCGCAGTTCAGTCATGGAGGGGGCGGCAGCAGAGCCGAATCATCTGAACTTTATCGCTGCATGATTCAGTGACTCATCTGTATGGAAACTGTGAATGCTTAATGGTACCTTTGCCAGATAATATTAGCCCTCTTGCTCAGAGCAGCTTTGGTAGAAGCATAGTAGCAGTGACAGTCTGTGGAGACTTTTAACCATAATTTTTCACCAAGGATTTCTGCTATGTAATTGCCAGCAAAGAAACACTTTTTTAGGTGCTGTTATGCTATAATTTATGTATGTGTGTAAATAAAATTTTATTTACGGTGGACTTAATGTAGCTTTTAACCACATTCCAGAGTAAATAGCTTCAATCTTGCATTACAGTTCTTAAGGGCATATCATAGTGGCTAAAATTGTTAAAGTGAAGGAGAGGCATAATACTTTTTTTTTTTTTTTTTTNAGCACACTGATACAAATGCCTGTTTAAGTGTGTTGTTTTTTTTTTTTCTAAGTCAAAAATAATGACATTCTTTCCCTCATTTTGCTTTCCAACTCCTAAGAAATTCCTCTCACATCACTTATATTGTTGTTGCCTGAGAACAGTAGTAAACTTAGCTTGCAGAATTCATTGGACACAGCTGCATTTCCTGTAGATCCAGTATAATCGGACTGTTAATATGTCATATGCTGTGTTTCCTAAAACATCTGATATCAAACAGTTTACTTGGCTTTTGCTATAAGTTGAAACACTGCAGTGCCCTGTAGGTGGGCTTGCTTTCTTCTTACTCCTTAGAAACGAGTTCATTTAGGGATAAACTGGACACTATTGAAGGAGGTGGGATTTAGCGAAACCTGAGAAATTGTCCCCACCATGGGGGACTCTGGACAAAGAGTGAGGTATTCCTAGACACCTGTTTTTTATTCTTTACCTTTATAATAATGGCTCTACTAAAGGTGCAAGCTTCTCCCTGCCCTGCAGTCTGATCCTGCAAATGACTGGGTCAGTAAGCTGCCTTTAAATGTGTTCCTGACGGTGGATATTGCAGCTCTTATGGCTAGAATCAGGTAATATTAGAAACATGAAAGAATATACTCTTTCTGGACATTATCAAAATGAAGCTATTCTTGTCTGGGTAGCTCCCTAACATGTTGGAAATATGCTTTCAAAGAGGTGGAACTTGTTTAGGTTGTAGACCGAAGCTGATAGAGTCTTGTTGAAATGTGTGAGTAATGTTTATTGTTGCATTTGGCTAACTAGATACCTAAATTAATAATCTGTTGTTTCATTTAGCTGGTCCAAACACATTTCTAAAGTGGTATCAATGTTGAATGGTGGTAGCTGCAAAGGAGGGAGTGGAATAATATTGAAACTTCCACAGGGTTATCAACATTTGCTTGAGCTAGTGCACATTATTATACGTTTGGCAAAGTGCCAGAGATGGGATTTTTTTTTGGTGGTGCTCCCTTTGTAAACAGATCCTTTCTAGGATGAACCAGAATCCCATGTCACAGATTAAATGAGCTGCTGTCTGGTCTACAAAGGAAAAATGCTACTGCAGCGGCCTGCTCGTGTGTCTCACTGGAAGCACTGTTGCAGGGCAGTCACTGAGTGCTTCTCACAAAATACAGGAGATTCGCTTGTTTTATGGTTAATAAACATTGAGAATAATGATAATGCTGTTCATTCTCTAACAAACTTGCATTTGTTAAAATGAAATAATATTACTTTTTTTTTTTTTTTTTTTTTTTTTTTCCCAAATGAATTTCCTTCCCTCTTCTTTCTGTTTCCTTTTTAGTTATGTTTCGCTTATATGATACAGATGGGAATGGATTCCTGGATAGTTCGGTAATTTTTTTTATTACTTTTGATATGTTGTAGATTGTTGCAGCAATGGTATACCTGTAGCAAACTGCATGATAACAAATTAACTTCATATTTATGCTGAATTAATTGAAACAGTATAAATTGTACTCAATAGAAACAACATCTATTCTGTAAGTAGCTCTGAGCTCTTCCATAAGCTTCCTCATCTACAACAGTATAAATTGTCAAATACTTGTACAGCTGTTGTGAAATCTTGTAGAACTTTCGGATTTTGTAATATTTTACTGCATGTTAACATGGTTCTTGAAAATTCATGAGGCCTCCGTCACAGGTATATGAGAGTGCAGTTTGGAAAGATTTCTATAAATAGGGCAAGTATGAGAGTAGCACAGTTGGTGCAAGCAGGGAGGAGATGTCAAAACATCCAGTTTATTGAGAACTGAGGCGCAATATTAAAGATTAAAGTTTTGAGAAGTAGCTCAATCAAACATTCGAATGAAAATCAAAGATAGAGGAAAAGTAAACAGGTAGTATATGAATAAGGAAGATAAGATACGTAGACATATAATGTAAAGACTTTATGATAGGGAATACAAGACATAAATTGGATAATGTAATTTGATAAATACAGTATGAGAATACCAAATGGTTCTAGATAAGCACCTGGGAGTGTCTACAAGTCAAATTTTACACATGGTTATGGGAAAGCACTAGTGATATATTACCAAGGGAAATTGCAACACTATAGTAAACAGAAATGTTCTCTGTATTAGGTTATACAATCTTCTTTATGCCTTCTTTCCATTAGAAAGTTGTGAATTTTACAATTGCTGAGTAAAAATAAGTTCTTAGAGTGATGGAATTTGAAGTACCTTAAATCATAGGATGGATCATTAAAACAGTGATCAAATGTACAATTAGGAAGGAAGAATTTGTTACTTCTTTCAGTCCAAAGGCTGTCCTTTGATTGTGGGTCCACATTTCACCTCCGTAGACTATACCTGTAGACTATGTCTGATATTTAGCTAGTGATGTGGATTCATCTAGGAGGAAAAATGTACGTCTTCCAGCATGAGGACTTCGTGTTAAGAAGAGAGAGAGGCTAAATCACCTGTGCTTTTCATTTGAGTTTTAAGTTCAGTTGTATGTACAATTCCAAGGACAGGAGAAGAAGATGTCTATTGCAGCATGCAGGTTTCTGCATAGTGCACAATGTGACTTCAAAGTTCCAGCAGAGTATAGAGGAATTATACTTCTACACAAAATGCCACCCATTATAAAGAAATGTTAAACCATGTTCTACCTATGCACTTACCTCAGAGATTGCAGGTTTGAAATAACATGAGAATTTGAAGAATTTTTTGAATTATGAAATCACACCACAATCAAAGTCAATGCAAGATTACTTGCAAATTAATTGACTTCCTTTCTCATTGGCTTTGTGTCCACATTTTCTTTTATAAGTGAAAAATAAATAAAGTACATTAATATATTTGACCAGGGATTGCTTGATCTTGCTGTCTCTGTAATAGTAAAAGCTACAAAGTAGGATTTGTTTCAAGTTAAAGATTTGGTTTCACACAATATTAATTACTCCAGAGAAAGTATTTCAAAAATTTGCCTCTGTATTTTGCTTAAAAGACTCTTGTATAGCTAAATTCCCATGCAAACAGAGATCTGCAAATACAGCTTATGTATCTCTCAAATCCAACTTAGTGTAAATCCTCAAGAGTTTTTTCCTGAGTTGGATATTGGTATTTAGGGAGTCCTTTGAGCATAATAATGAGGAGTCTAATCAAGAGGCAAATTTTATGCTTTACCTGTATGTCTAGAATATTTCCTGTTGTTATTACTTAATAAAGCATTTCTACCCAATGCATTCCTCAACCCCTGGAATATAGGGAGAAACCTTTGAAATAACGTTGACAAAAATTGAAGTTGGTTCATTTCATAGGCTCACAGAATGCTTAAGGTTGGAAGGGACCTCTAGAGATCATCTAGTCCAACCCCCCCTGCACACACAGGGTCCCCTAGAGCAGGTGGCTCAGGGCTGCGTCCAAGCGGGTTTGGAAGATCTCCAGAGAAGGAGACTCCACAACCTCCCTGGGCAGCCTGTGCCAGGGCTCTGTCACCCTCACTGTTAAGAAATTTTTCCTTAAGTTGCTTAAGTGGAATGTTTGATGCTTCAGTTTGTGTCCATTACCTCAATGTTTTTTGTTTCTCCTTTTGTCATGTCAAATGGGGAACATAAGTTTTTCCTACTAAAGAAGCATGCCAAATATGAGCCCCAAACCTTCTTTTCTCATACTAAAAAAAAAAAAAAAAAGACATTTCTGCAAGAGTAAATACATTTATGCAAATTAGGATATTTGCTTTAATAAATATTGTAATTATGCCTCCTTTTACTGCTCAGTGGATCTCTAATTTTTTGATTCTGGTAGCAATCACATTGCGTGTTTATTACCAGTTAGCAATTAGAAATGTAATTTTCCATATATTTTGGGGCTTACAAAACGATATCATTAAAGGCAACAAGTTTGAATCATAAGCTGTTTGCAGTAGAATTTGCCTTTGTAATATTGGACTAAATAGTATCATTCTTTTTTGCATTTGTAGGAGCTCGAAAATATCATTGCTCAAATGATGCATGTTGCAGAATACCTTGAATGGGATGTCACTGAACTGAGTCCAGTAAGCATACATTTTATCACCCACTTATGAAATTGTAAGAGATTATTTCTAATAATTTTGTGATACTTAATGCCTACATGTGATTTTACATATCAGAAAGATCAGTAATCATATGCTTCATTATGGTTGTGTTAGTCAGCACTTCTACAGGTCTGTTTTTTTTCGGGTTAAATCTATTCTGCTTTAGCTCTTTGCTAAAGTTTAAGGCTGTCCTTCAGTGCTTATAATAATTAATACTCAAAATACAATTGGTATATCCCTGCAAAGTTCTTAAAAGCATCTGTCTCTTAGTTGTATTTTACATTGTAAATACACCATGGGACACAACTTGGTTTGTGAAGACTTGGTTAATAAAACATAAATTAAAATACGCAGTTTCATCTTCTCAACTATCACTAGTCATTTTAGTATGTTTCTTCCAAAAATGCGATAGCTACTCTATTTTTCTTACTGCTCGTGCATGGATTTGGGATCAGAGTTCTATTCTTACTGTTATCTTGGGATATGAAATTTATGAGGATTTTCATTAAAACTGTGTAGATCCTCCATGAAATGATGGAAGAAATTGACTATGATCATGATGGCACTGTGTCTCTAGAAGAGTGGATTCAAGGGGGAATGACAACAATCCCGCTCTTGGTGCTTCTTGGATTAGAGAATGTAAGTATTCACATAAGAGTCAATATGTAAGTATGTTTTAATTGCCCTGTCTATGTAGCAGCTTGCTTGGAGCAATGTCTAGGCTTCTCTGTATGGTGCTGTGCTGTGTTAAATAACCACAGTGAATCAGAGAAGAGTCGAAGTTGTAAAGGACCTCTGGAGTTCATTTGGTCCAACCTCCTGCTGAAGGCAGAGCCTCAGAGCATGTTATCCAGGGCCCTGCCAAGCCAAGTCCTGAATATTTCCAGTGAGGAATATTTCACAATTTCATGGGGCAACCTTCTCCAGTGTCTGATTGTTCTGAGAGGTTTTTTGTTTTGTTTTGTTTTTTTTTTTTTTTCCCCTGATATCTGAGTGGAGTTTCCTGTGAAGCACCCTGTGCCCACAGCCTCTTGTCCTGCCACTGTGCATCCCTGTGAACGGAGCTCCTGTGTCTTCTCCACAAATAACTCACTAAGCCATACCGAGCAGCAATATTAAAGAGAGCACTTACACCAAAGGGTAGAGTGTTATGAAAGAAGAGCTTATTCTCTCTACATTTACACCTTCTCAATAAAGATAAAAGATAGACAGTATGATCAATTTTATACAAGATCGACACAGGTGCCTTAACACTGGCATGTTGCCAGTGCCACCTACTGTCTCTAGTTGTTTAAGCATGTGTATGTCAGCACATATTTCAATTACTTTTCTGTGATTTGATATAAAATATTTTTAATTTAGAATATTCAAAACTTTCTGATCAACTGGAGGATAATAAAAATAAATATTTTTTACTCTCTGCATTTACTGCTACCAACCAGATTAAGTCCAGACTGCTGCAGTCATTCAATCAGTAGTATCTTGTTTTTGCAAAGACTGAAACTTTGCATAGGAAGATCTGTAACAAAACAATATGTTTAGCAGAAGATCTGAAATGCTTGCAAAATAGTATACCTTATACTTTTATTAATCAAATTTTCATCTGGATATCTGAATTGAGGATAATTTTAGAGCACATTTAAATCAGCACTACAATTATTGATTTCCTATTTCTAAAGGGGATGGAGAAACAGAAAGTTCAATTACTTTTTTGTCATGAAATAGCAAATCTATATCGGGTTGTATTTTATTATTTCTGCAGACCCTAGACAAACAGCAACTTTTTCTTTTAAGCAATCAGTATAGCAGGTAACTACTAGGCCCTTACAGTATGAATTTTTTTAAAGAGTATTGGAGTTATTTTGGGACATGATACTTGCTGAATATAAAGGTGCTTAAATTCTATGATAAATTAATGCAAGTCCTTCTGTAGAGGCTTATTTCTATATTAAAGCAAAAGCTAAGGAAATGTAAAGAAGCAGTGTAAATGTATATTTGCTAATTTATTCTTTCAAGTATTTTTACTAAGAAAGTAACAAATACTCATAAGCCAACACAGTGATCAAAATTCCATAGTCCTGTGAACAGTACCACCATGGGTTAGTGTCTGTCTCATTAAGACTATTCCCATTTTTTTCATGTGTTGAAGAATCATATTTTTTTTCACAATTCTAAATCTATATAGTTCTATGTAAAAATATATTTTTTGATCGATAAGCCTATTTTTAGTTATTTACATTGGAGTAAAATGAATAATGTCATTACCTAGAGAGCCATATGAGTTGTGTCACTAGTCATTTGGAAATGATTTGCTAGGAACTGATACTACCCTCTAAAAGGGCTCCCATTTTTTTCGTGTTTCAAAGATATCTTGACCTCTTGAATCATTTACATAATAATTGTGAGAAGTCAGATTCACATTTTCCATTAAAACAGCAAAAAGTTACTTCTACTGCTTTTATAAAGGTTGAAATAACCAAAACTAAGTATTTAGACTGAAGAGTTAATCAATCTTTAATGCCTATCCATTACTGTTTTGTGTAAACTGTTGGCCTCATTTTGTTGTGATACATTTGCTGTTATAAAACCAGTCTTTTCAGTTGTTGGACTATTACCATTTCTCTTTACATCTCCTTGCTACATTCTGCAAACCCAGTCACCCAGGACTGTGCTTTTTGTCTGTCTCATCTCTTTTAGTTATGGTAATGAAAACTAAAATAACAGTCTTTTGGACTCAGTAGTCAAATAATGAAGTCCTGATAGCTTAAAGCTTGTAAGAATAAAGGCAACACTCTCCTGACTTAGGCTTCTTATGTCCAGGGACCCTTCAACGTTGAAAAAATGATCAGAAATCTCAGGTTATACAGTCTTTTAATATGAAGCAAGTTCCCTTGCTCCTCTAGATATATTTTCAATACAAAAAAAAAAAAAAATCTTTTGGCTTTAGCCTAGTACTTTTTTATTCCATTGTGAACTAAGGCAATAAAGCCGAGTAGAGACTAATTTCAGTGCCATTCCAGTATGACAGTGACAAAGAATGGTCACTGCAGTTCCTTTTTGAAATACCGGAATCTTCAGTCATAAACTAAAATGTATCAAGTCTGGCAGTTTTAAGTCAATAGGCACACAACTTGAGTGTGCCTCTATCCAATTTGATTCTAAATTTGTGCTTTATTCCTGAAGAGGTCAGGTGAAGCTATATAGGGAGACAAGATTGTTACTTTCCTGTTAGACAACTGTTTCTTCCATGTGTGGGAAAAAACTGACAAACAAACAAAAAAGACTTGCACTGGTCATAGGGATGTGTAGTTGTCAAAGCAGGAGGACATATTTCAAAATAAAAAAGAGTTTTACCTGTAGTGTAGTGGTGTTCCAGGACAGAAACTGTGACTTCTTGTTCTGGTGTTTTTCAAGACAAACTGTTCCAATCCAAACAAGGAATTTAAACAGATAATTTTTTCTTCTATGGAAATGAGATACTGAGATACACATACTGTTGGTAAATCTGTTTTGCAACAGTAGATTTTAGAATTTTATATTTATATAATCCAGTTATATTGGATAAGCACAATTTTCTCACCTAGCAGTAGATGAATGCGTAGTAGCACATCTACTAAAACTGTTCTTTTTATTACCTGTAATTCTTACTCCGAAGCGTATAGTCACACCAGTTTTCTGGAAGTTGTTCCAAGACCTTCTGAGTCTCTTGAAAAGTAAGGATTTCTTGAAAACATAAAAAAAAAAAATAAAAAAAAAGATATGGAATTAGAGGAGAAGTTAACTTATGTAATGGAATTTTTAGTAACTATTGTATCAGGTAGGCTCTTTGTCTTCCTGTCATATTTCAGTCTGCAATTTTTACAGTCTTTGCCAACTCCCAAATTTGTTTTTGCTTCCTAAGGCATTGGTTGTTTTTTTCTCCCACAAAGCACAGGCTGGATAGAGATGTCTTTGCTAATTACACCTTCAGCTTGATAATTACACTTTTAGAAAATGGCATATTGCACATGACTTAGTATTAGACTATCCTGCTCTCTGTGTTCTACTCCTCCACAGTAGAAACCTTCAAAGAGTCTCGCCTTTTCCTTTCTGCGTTAATTGAAGCAAGTCAAAACCCTTAGTAAAGTATGAGACCCTCCAATGATGATATCCTAGCATTGCTTGAAATGTTCTTTTTAAATTGGGAACAAAAGCGTATACTGATGATTTACTCTTGAGGGTTTTTGACAGGCATGGGCATTGGCTGCTGCTGTCCCCTAGGAGTCTCTCACTTGCACAGTAATTTTTTTCAGTCTGTCTTGATGAAAGCATTTTATTTCTGTTCTAACATGATTTTGTGATAGCTATTTTGTGATATAGCACTATCACCTGTGTCAGATGTCCTACAAAAGGCATGCATAATTTTCACAAGAACTAGTGTTTGAAAAAATCCCGGGCAATTTAGGGCTGAAAGAAATGCTCTATTTGCTCCCTTTTCCTTGTCCACTAGATGTCAGCGATGCACTGCAGCTGGTGCTATGCAAGTGAAAAGCTGCCCTAAAGCGTGAGAAAAATTGAACAACAATAAATGCTTCATAACCTGTGTAAGTTTAGTGATAAATAATAGGAAACCAGGTCATTCTTCTTACCACTTCCCTTCTTTTAAATTACCCATTTTAATCTTCAATCCTTTTCACCTCCTCACTTGATATACTCTGAACACTTAAAATACGGAGTATCAAGGTAAAGCTCAATGAGACAGACTCGTTTCTGTTGAAGTCAATTTGATTCAGTTGATTCAGAAGGAAATGCTCTTAAAAATTAATTTGGATTCTCAAACAGCAAACATTATGCTTTTACCTCCTAAGAATTTAAAAAGTTATTCTTTGTAATTTTTTGATTAAATATGGATTGCAGTATATTGCTGTGAGTCTACTTGTATAGATTCATGGAATTCCACTCCCATGGGAATGGGGAATGCTTATTTTCATATTTTCTATTCTATCATTTTGTACTTACTTTTTGAGCTCTGAATATCTGAAAGTAGAATCAAACTGGGGACTTCAAAAACATTTCTAAGTCTGCCCTGTGAGGAGTCTCTCAGTATGAACTTCAAAAAAAAACCCACAAAAACACAGAGCCAGTTTGGTAAAGTTACATTTCTTTAGTGCAGAGATGAGTGGGGATGAGCTGGGCTTTTTATTTATTTATTTATTTTATTTATTTCCCCCCTCTCCCCCCAACATTAAGTTTATAATTCTTGCCTGAAGACATATTTGGATGATTTTTCTAAAAGCCTGAAGAATAAATGAGCTGTATGCTCTTTCCATACATATGCAGGCTGTTCTGGAAGCAGTTGTAAGTTACCCTCTCTGTGCTACCTCGTTATTAGTGTGGGAGTACTTATGATGAGAGTGCTTTTAGCAATATCACTTCATAGATTTGCCACCAGAGGGAGTAACATTTGTACTTTGCAAGACTTCATACAAGGAGCTACCAAAAAAAAAAATGTACACACCTTTTCCTGACAGTGCTACTTTGTGCACTCCTACTCTATTTTGTTTGTTTGTTTTTTGGCAGGAGGTTTGCAAATGCCTTTCCTCTGCCTGTAGATTGGTAAAAGCCCAGTCAGGAATAGCCCTAGCTTGTTTTGTCTTTAAGGATGTATAAAATACACAGTATTATTTCATGCAGGTACACAAATTTATCATTATTTGAACTGCAACTTCTGCAGCATTTTTGTCTCTGCAGGTGACAGGTGACTATCACTTCAGGGGCAAGAAAACGTGCTAATTATGATAGTGGTTTTAAACAAATAAGCTTTCTCCCCTCCTGTGCTCCCTCCTATTTTTCCCGTCATCATTTTCTTGTATGTGTTTTATTTCTTAAGCATTTCTGGGTGTCAGGATAATACGCTGATTGCTATGTGGATTAAAACTGTGAAGGCCGTGGTGTCCCCTCCTTCCTTCACCCACTACAATTTCTTGCAAGTTTGAAATAAGGAACCCTCCCAAAAAACGTATCTGTTGAGTAACTTACTCCTTTTCTAGCTGAGCGAGACTCAGAAAAGCTTGCCTAACCCAACTAAACAGAAGAAAACCTGACCTCAAGTCTTTGCTGAAAGTTCAGCAAAGAAACGTAGAACTTAAGTTTTGTGTTAAAAGGAGGTGCTATGGGGTTTAGTGGACACTGCTCTCCTTTCTACTGCTGATTAACACCCAAAGAGAGCACCATAAAGATTTCTTCATGCAAGCTTTTATAACACAAAGCAAACCAAAGCAAATCAACCCAAAGCAATAAGCAGCACATGAATAACCAGGTTTCCTGGTGTCCTTTTCCCTGGTTGCCATGTAAGTTGCTCGGTTCTGACTCTCTTCATAGGAAATACTGAAGACTCATATTTCAGGCGCTTCGTGACTGCTGTTATATGAAGTAGTGCTTGACTAGGACAAAAATTTATCAAATATTTCCTTACTTTTGTCATGTGTAGGACTTTCATGTTTTGAACCTTAGGATCTTTTTGGCTACTTTTATTTACAAACACCTAGAAAGCTGAAGTAATTTAACATCAATCTAGACTAAATATTGTGACTTAATGAGGCTTTCTACTAATCCTAAGGTTGGCTATTTCATGGCTGATTTGCTTTTTAAGGTCAGGTCTTTCTGTGAAACAAACCTGTGTTAGAAGGGTCCAGCCTGTAAGTTAAGAGAACTGTTTTATTCCAAAATAAATGCTAGTATGTCATAATGTGCTAATGTTTCTGTATGACATATGGAGGGTTCATTTTCAGTGATGTATAATGAAGCAAGGAAGAAATTTTACTGTACCTGCCCTGCTTTGCGATCTTCTTAATGACTATTTGTTTTTAAACTCCTTTTCAGGATATGGAAGCAAAATGACTGAATGTCACTAAATGCACTGATGTGTCAGAAATACGGATTTTATTTATACTTAAAGTCTTACATTGGCTTTGTTTCACATTATGTCTCTTTTTCCTAGGCAGTGTTTTAAAAAGTTATGTACATACATAATCATATGCAGCACTTTATTGCTGATTTTTGGCAGTGCACAAGAGCAAAAATTTAATTTGCTACTTTCCAAAAGTGCATTGTGTTTATGTAATGGATTTGTGCATCACTTGCAGTCTGTAACACAGTTAAGTGTTTTAATTGGCAGAACACCCACATCAAGACTTGTTTGTTGTTCTGATAAGGAAAATGCCAGCTAAGTTGGTCCATATGTTCTGTTCAAATAAGAAGCGACACAATCACATGTAATGGCCATTCTTTTAAAAATAAAATTGCAATTATAAAGTAAATGAAACTAACATGCACTAGGAGCATCTTTATGAAAAATCATGTATTTTGGGTTAGTTTTCAGAAATAGCAAATATTTTTGCTAATAAAAACTGGTCAGCTTGCATTTTAAGTGCTGTGACTTATGACTGTATCTGTTAATGACGAAAGAAATATATGTTAAAAAGAAAGTGTACATTCTTCACTGCTTTTTTTCCTCAGAAACATTTACATTGTCTTTGTTGTTTAATGAATAGTGGTTTGCCTACAAGATTTAAAACTTATTCAATATGTTACAGTGTAACAATAATTTGAAAAATGGTTTGAATGAGTTGTAAGATAGAGAAACAGGAGTCAGAGAGTTCATTTAATAGAATACATCCATCCTTTTCGCTGTCAGTCATGAAGGCGCTTGACAGGATGCTAGGGCTCCACAGCTGCAGAATCTATTTCTGATTCTTCAGGGGAAATTGGAAAACTTCCACACTCTTTGCCAGCCTGAGAATCCCACATTAGGCATCTGCTGTGCTCTTTCTGCAGAAAGGGGACCCTGACATTGCCCAGCTGTTAGAGATGGCATTTGAGCTCCTGCTGATAATATGAGGGGAACTCCACTTGGGCTCTGATCCTGATATCTTAACAAAGGGGGAAAAAAAAGTATTCCAGCTGATTTCAATTCCTTTCGTTTTTAAGAAATTTGTAGGAGTTATTCAAAGTTCTGTTCTGACTTGAACCAAAAAGTCCTCATTTCTTGGAGCGCTGATTTTTCGTGTAAAAGGAAATTTTTCTTTCAGGAGGGTGAGGTAGACTTTATGTTTGATTTGTCATTAATGACTAATCCTTACAGTAGAACAATATTAATTCTTAAGGACATAATTAATGCTATATATAAGAATACACAGTAAATTTTTTTTTTTTTTTTTTTTTTTTTTTTTTTTCCACCCTTTTTCTGCCCTTGTATTGAGAGCATCCCATTAACTGAATACATTCATGTTATACTTTTTTTTTCCTCTCTCTCTCTCTCTTTTTTTTTTTTTTTTTTTTTTTTTGATAAAGTCTATGTCCTCTGACTTCCATTGACTTATTTTATCGGTAAGAATCACTGTATTATTGAAAATCAAGTCAGGTGTATCGTGTTCAGTAGACATTCTTGTAGTTTGATAGGAAAAATCAGTAACTAGATGAGAACCAGATGCTCATGTGGTTTTCTTTTCTTGTGTCTGGCAAATAAATTGATGGCAATCAGTGTACTTTGCTACTCTTTTCAGACAGCGTGTGTTGAAATGTAGCAAAGTTGCAAGTATTAAAATAAAATAGGACAAGTTTGGGCATGAGAAAATCCAATTGTTTTGTCATCAGGATGATTTGGATTTGTGAAATATTTGATCAAACACATCATTTGCTTCTTCATAATTCCTTAAGTTTTGATGTGAAAACAAGCTTTATGATTTGTATCCCTTGTCTCCCTTAAGGTTTCTATACCATCCCAGTGAGTGTGATCATGAACTCTAAATCTTTAGATGTATGACAATGTACCTTTAACAATGAAATGGCTAAGCCCACAGAAGTTCAGTAATGCACAGCACAATCATACTGCAGCCCATATCCAGATAATAGATATTAACTACTTTATTTCCATTTGATATTATACCTATAAAAATAGATTTCAAAGATTTTTAGTGATAATATGGGTTACATGAATCTCATTTATTAACTAGAAATTCTAATAATTGTAAAAGAAAAAATCTATCAGTCACACTTGCTGAGAAACTTAGAATTTTCAGAGGTAATTGTGCATAATTTACTCTTTGTGCAATCTGTGCATCCTTTTCACAACCAATTTAATAACAATGAGGTCACAAAATAATTTCATTTGGAAAGAAGAGGAACGTTGTGCAGCTCAAGGCTTACTTTTATAATTGTAAGTGATTTGCCTTATAATTTAGTTCTAAATTCAAATTACAGTGGGATGCAGAGGTGTGAGCCCCAGTCTGCTGGCTGATCTATTCATGCAAGATTTGAGTATAGAACTGCTGCTAACTGAGGAAGACAGGATTAGGAGTGAGCAGTTCAGCAGTTCAGTTTTTAGATAAGAGGTCTAGAATGTTAAATCCTCACTTGAATACTTTATTTTATTTTTTTTTTGTAGACTATTGGTAGATGAACATAATTTGAAGGTGGCAGTAGGTGTTATCATGGTGCAGCCGCATTTCTCACTTCATGTAAATCGTAAGATACAGAACAATGATATATGTCCCTCATTCTGATGGCTGTGGAAGATATCTTTGAAGTTTTAGCAGTCTTCTCTATTATTGTTTTTGGAGTTTTGCCTTCTACCCTACAACACATTTATTTTGAGAGTAAACTTAGAAGTTGTTTTAGTAAGCTTCAAAGTTAATTTGAATTTAATACCTGCTTAGTTTTATTTCCTGAGTTGTGTTGCAGGGTTGACAACAGGCTGGTGTTTTTTTTGAGTGTTTTTTTGAAACACATGGACATCCCTGAGCATCTGAAGAATTTTTATTATATCATTGCTTGTGTATTTATAAGGATTTTACTGTGATCTGATGCAGAGTATTAAATGAAGTAACAGCTTGTCTTTTACACTCTTGAGTCAATTTCCAATTTTTATTGGCACTTATATATTTCATTGTTTATTTTATTAAATGAAATCTGTTTCTTTTATGTCTTGTGCAGAATGTGAAAGATGATGGGCAGCATGTATGGAGACTGAAACACTTTAACAAGCCTGCCTACTGTAATCTGTGTTTGAACATGCTAATAGGAGTCGGCAAGCAAGGTCTCTGCTGTTCTTGTGAGTATAGGCATTTCAGTTTTCATTTGCATATATGCCTATTCCTAGAAGTATTACAGTCACTGTATAACAACTTGTAGCTTCCCAGTACCATTTGCCAGCACAGTGGTGTATTCCCCTTTGTCCCTTCTATGCACAGGTTCCCATGGTTGCATTTTAAATGCTATGGGACTTTCAGAATGCTCGTTTGAGGGAGTTTTCTGTATTGCAATATTTGTCAATGTTAGGATGTTCCATTTTGTCTTCTGCCTCTGCTTTTTATTTCTTCTCTTCTTAGCAATTATCATGCTTAAGATTCAACATTGTATTTTGCTGTTGTTTTTCCTCTTTTATATTCATAAATAATTATTCATTTCTCTATTACACGTTGACTAGCTTAGTATCTGATTCCAATATATATTTATTTAAATTTTCTTTAAAATTCTTGTTTTATTAATGTTGATGGTCAAGATTCCAATTTTCCACATGCTGGCATCCAGTCCAGTTTCATAAAATTTCAGAAAAATTACTGCATCTATTCTCACTTACATAATACTATTAAATGCAGTTACTATAGTTCAATTCATTGAGTTATGTCTGTATATGTTCTGATAACCTGTGTTTGACCAACTCATAAACCTGTACCTTAATAACCCATATTTTGCCAAAAGATATCTCATCTCTATTTGAGTGTTGCAAGAGATAGATGTTCCATATTTTTCCTTTGCAGTGTATTCCCCTGATTAATCTTTTTTTTTTTTTTCTTCTTGATTTGAGTATGTCTGATAGACAGTTCCAATGATTGGTACATGTTATGGACTGCTCCATTAGATTGATGAGATCTTTAGTACCCACTGTATTTTCCTCGTGATGATATCAAGTCACCTTTCATTCTTCTTTTTGATAAATTAACCGGATTCTTAGCGTAACCTACTTTCTCCGTTTCTGGCATGAAAGGTAGCCTATCACAGCTGATCAGAACCTTTCTGACTGTACAGTTCCATTCATTTTGTTTGAGAATACTTTAAATGAATGAGGAATTTGTAATCAGACATTTCTCTCCCCTCTGTGAGCCACAAAGCTCTTTAAAACATAATTCAGATGTAAATCCTCTATTTACTGTTTTTTTCATCATATAATTTCAGCCACAATATTTTGGAATAAGAGAGATACATTCATTAAATGCAATTCAAACAAACAGAAATCTTACATATTCAGATTAATAAATTCTGATGACACTAACTGAATGTACATTAACTGCTGAATTGACTATCAAATTTGAACCGTTGCACCCTTCAGTGTTCTTTTAAATCAAAGTGATGTAAAGAGGTTTACTTTATCCTGGTGAGGAAACCTAAGACCCATATGTGTTAGAGAAAATTCTATCAAACAAATAACACACATCTCCTTCTGTAGTTACTGGTAATATGGAGAGAAGACTTTCCCTGTTGTATAACGTAAACTGCCACTGAAAGACCAGCCTCACTGTAATCTTCTGTGCTGCAATACACCTCTTAAATTTCTTTGTTATTGTGCTTGGCATTTATTTGGTGAGAACGATGGTCCTAGTGAGAGTGTCTAAGGAGTTCTCACATGTTCCTCTCACTTACTTCACCCAGGAAGGGACATGAATCTTCCTACAAAATTCTTATTTCTACATTTTGCTCAGCTTCTCCTCCTACATATTTTCAAAGCATTGCTATAGATTTCATTATTTGTATTTTAGATTGTGTGAGAAGAAAAAAAAAAAAAAAAAACAACAGGGAAACTGCAGGGGACCTCACCATCCCTCCATGGTCCAATCAACGATGTTACTCCCTGCAGTTTGTCTGATTAATGGCTGCGCCTCCCACTGGGTTTGTGTAATAGGTGCAAGCAAGGTGTTTAGAAGTACTTTGTGCTTAATTGCTCTTGAGGTCAAAAGCGCAAGACATATATCATGCAGGGTATTCATCATCAGTTTTTAATAGTTAACTCTATTCAATGCAACTATAAGTAGTGGCATTATTTCTTCCTCTCAGAACTGTTACAGTATTGTTAGCTGTTCGGTCATCACAGAAATATGCTCATAGAGTTTTACATTCAGGAAAGCTTTGCATTGTGCCCTGACATTTGTATATTTTCCAAATGCAGCTAGTGTGATCTTTACAGACATGGTCACCAAAGATAGTTGCACAAAACAGGTCGGGAGAGGTTAGGAAAGAAAGCTTCTCTGGAGGTAGTGTTTGGGAAAGTAAGAGTTAAACTTGGGATGATTGCATGAAATGCATAAAAACAATTGCTGTCTGGAAATGGACTAATCAACCATTTAAGATTTATAAATCAATAGAAAGAACAACATAAACTCATTGGCTTTTATTTTTGTGCTTGCCAGCTGCTCTCATGCCTATAGTTTGTAAAATATAGATTTCTTTCCACTAGCAGATGACACCAAAACATTTGGCAGTCATCAATTTGTCTTTAATATTTTTGTCATTTGGGAATTATTGAGAAAAAATTTAGTGAGCTCTTATTTAATTAAGCATTTCCTGTTATGTAATGATAGTGCATTCTTGAATTTTTCACTTGCATAATATTTCCTGTACTAATTGGCCTTTTGTATTCTATGGAAAAAGCAGTCTAGTTTGAGTTTTCATTGACTGATTGGATTGATTATATAGAGGTGGCATGCTTGTAACATTATTTACTTAATAAAAATATAGTCAGAAACACCATTGCCTCAGCATCTATTAACGCGTCTCTTTTTTTTTCAGTTTGCAAGTATACAGTCCATGAACGCTGTGTCTCAAGAGCTCCTGCATCTTGCATCAAAACCTACGTGAAGTCTAAAAAGAATACAGATGTAAGTCGGGGGTAGCATTACCTTTGCCATGAACCTGTTATTTAGTAACCCTATGTATATCCACACTTTTCTGTTGCAGGTAATGCACCATTTCTGGGTAGAAGGAAATTGTCCAACAAAATGTGATAAGTGTCACAAAACTATAAAATGTTACCAAGGCTTGACTGGACTTCACTGTGTTTGGTGTCAGATCACAGTGAGTACACTATAGTAAAACCTTTAGCACAGGTTAGAGAGATGAAAATCTAAAGAAATATTCTAAACAGCAACAATAATTTTCATTCTAGAGAGTAGAATTCGTAATATATATGTATTGGAATGATTATAAAAATATTCTTCACTACTGATAAAAGCCAAGGTCGCTGTGAAGTAAGGAAAAAATCCCGGTGGTGTACAGGCAGACAAATGTTATTGAGGATATCTGGTAGGATACAATGATTTCAAGTGCCTGAGAGTGATAGCAGGAACATCTTGGTAAAATCGTAATCTGTACACTAAGTCTAATATATACAACTGTGTGTACTCCTTATTCAGCAGTAGCCAGTAACTGGAACTAACCACATTCAAGGAACACTACTCTTATAAGTGAAATCTTCATGCTAGAAGGAACAATGACAGTATTTCTGTTCCTAGGCAAGGCAGGATTTAAATCTAAATGAGGAGAGATTCAGAGCTCTTAAGGGATTTTTATTATTGTATTTGTTGTTGTTGTTATTGTCATCACTATCACCATTGCTATTATTATTAATGGAATATCAGTCATTTGTTGAGTGTTTAAAGAATAATGTCAGAGTGAGGCATTAGAGAATGTTTATATTCAACATAAAAATTTGGGTGTTTTATGACTTTTTTTTTTAACATAAGAATGTGAAAAATCATCAAGGAAAATAGATCCAGGATACTTTCAATGATAAGATGTTATGATCACTTAAAACACAATATTTTATAAGGAGGCAAATATGTACTCCAGATTGCTGTCAAAATTTTGATAATTTATTTGGAGAATAAATACCCAGTCCAAAATATTGATATGCAAATTAGACAGTGACCATTTCTCCTTAGGTAGCTAAATAATTTTCTGCTGTAGATGTACATATCATTTGTTTTGATTAGTTCAGGTTACGTAATATATATGAATCCATAAGTATATTTATGTTATTCGAGAAATTTGTTAGGTAAGACTCCCACTGGAAGTCAAAGGAAGTTGCAAATTCTATAGCTCCTCTGAAAAAAATATTTTCCTGTTATTTATGTACCTAAATATGAATGTGGACCAAGTTTTTAAGGGCATTTCATCAAGACTTGGAAGACTTTCGTAAGCACTGAGAAACAGTGAGGAAATACCAGGAATAATTTCTCATATAAGTCTTTGGGAATTAATAAGATAAATTATTTGGAAAATATCTTAGGTACCTATCTCCATATTTAAATGCTTGAAGAACTATCAAAATTCCAATTAAAGAAATAGGCATATGTTTTTAGATGTGAAGATATGAAAATTGTTGGCATTAGCATATTTTCAGTTGTACTTCCATCAGTATTTTAAACAGTCATATTTTTATTTTAAATAGTTATATTTTTGAAAGAATTTTATGATTCTTTATTTCTGTGATTTCCAGTGTAAATGAGATACAAAAGTTAAAAAATATTCTTTTTTCAAATTTTAAGAATTCTGCAGTTTAAATTTCATTCTCAATCTCCTGCTTCCTTTTTGTGCAATTCTACATAAGCAGAATTTTTAGACCTCTCTTCTCTCATAATAAAATCTTGCTTTATTACTGAATAAAACAATATTTTAACTCTTAAACGGATAACTTTTTAATGGATGTTCTAGATTTATTTAATTATTATCACATCCAGTGCAATCATATGTTTTCATGTTCTTATACAATTGCACATCAGGGGCTTGTTTCTAAAGTATTTTTGTAACACAAGAGGATATTAGGTATTATACAGCCAATTCTGAGCCTTTAATGCATTTTAAATATTTTTCCTTCAGATAAGTTAGTAGGATCATTTTTGATGTCAATGGCTTCAAAGCAAAAAATAAATTAAAAAAAAAAAGAAGAGTTTTGAGACTATTTGAGCTAAAGAGGCTTGTTATACAATGTTTTACTCTAGATCCTGATCCCTTTTTCATAATCTCTATAGCTCTCTCCTCCTCCACAATCAGGTAAAAGGTCTTTTCCTCAAGCTTTCTATCAAACAAGTACAGTCAGCTGATTGTGAGGGTGGTAATATTCTAAGGAACTAGGTGTGAGGTAAAGGATTTTTGGAGGTCTGTATTTAAAATCTGCTAAAATATTTTTAAGAAGAGATGCACATTCTTTATTTTATTTCATTTCATTCAAAATGTTATTTTCATTAAAGCCATATATCATCTACCATTTCTTTTGTCTGCTATGCATCAATTCTGTTATCAAAGATCAGCAGAGACTAATAAGAAGATTAAGCTATTTTTTTCGTAGATAAGTTTGCATGCTACCGAGTAGCAGAGCTGCTAATTATCACTGAATTTGTGAAGATACTTTTATTTGATGTAACTTGGCCTGGTGTGCATTAATTATGGTACAAGTATCCTTACCACTGAGGCAAAGAATTATCATGACAAATGATTTAGATTATAGGGCTACCAAAATACCCTCATAATAGGACTTTAATACTCAGAGTAAATCAAAACTCGTTAGACTTTTATTTTCTGTTGCTAAGTAACTGCCTGAGAAGGTAACTTTGCAGTATAAATGAATATGGACAAGGCTAATATTAGGTGCTATTCAGTTCAAAATTCAGAAATGTTACATCTGTATTAACTACACTAGATGACTTCATGAAGAACATATTACTGGTAAAGCTTATATATCAGCAACTGATAAGGTTTTATTGTATTTTCGATGTAGATCATACTGACATGGTTAAAT
Source organism: Nothocercus julius (assembly GCA_013398735.1). Taxonomy (NCBI): domain Eukaryota; kingdom Metazoa; phylum Chordata; class Aves; order Tinamiformes; family Tinamidae; genus Nothocercus; species Nothocercus julius. The sequence goes on along the minus strand of VZSV01000035.1, from coordinate 4,550,581 downwards.
TATCTAAGGAAAAATGAATCAGTCATCGGAAAAATGTGATTTATATATGTAACCATTGAACTATAGGTTTTATAACAGCAATTAAAGCTGTTGAACTAATACTTTATGCTACCTATTAAACCAGATGTAAAACTTCAGAAATAAGATTTATACTTTAAAATATCTGATGTTTATTATCCTTATTATTTTCCTCTAATGCAAATTTAAATATATATACTCAAAAAAAAAAAAAAAAAAAGCTTATATTTAAGGGAAATACATGCTGAAAAACTTAATGCACAGTTTATTCAATAAATAATAAATTTTCACCATATTTCACAATATTAAGTTTTATTTTTATTTTGACCAACTCTAATGTTGTAAACTATGCCAACCAAATCTGAATGGTTTGCGTGATCCATATACACAACTGTGTTTTTGTAGTGAGTGGTTGGATATGTATGTTAAAATATTTAGTCATTTGAATTAAATTCTAAGATATTAATAAAAAATCTTTCTAATGCGAGATATTATAATGAATATATTATTACTATTTCTTGGGATTTCCTCTTCCTGTGATATACACATTTTTTTCCCTTTCCCTTTTTGTCAAAACAGAAGTAAGCTAGTATTCTTTCAACCAGAAACTTGAGGATATTCTTTATATGGTCATAGAGTAAAATTCTTTCCATTATTTTCATGAAAACTGAATGAACACTGGGAATAAACTGCAGTAAGTTCACGTTCCTCAGCAGTCAATAAAAACATCAGTTCAAATAACTATCAAATTGCACCTGTATTACTTAAAGGTCTTTGATATTCTTATATTATTCTCATCTATTTTGTATACATTTTCATACATACTGTGGTATCAGAACTGAATCAGTAATTACTTTACCAACTTTCAGTGGAAGTAGAGTTACATCAGTAGTGCCAAAGGCTTTCCCAAATTCTTGCAAGACAGGAACAGCAATAGTACTGTAATCCTGACTCAGTGTAAGATTTGTCTTAGGAAATAAAAGTTTTGATCACCAATAGGTATCACTAATGACCGCTGATGTCACTTTACTGTCATTGTAACACTGTTCTCATATTTTAAGCTGGGTCAAATGTAATATTTTCAAACTGGAAGGCATTTTGATCCACTGTTCTTTGTCATGTCAGTATAAATGCATTGATTTTGTCAAGCCCAAGTTTTTTTCCAGTTTTCCGTGAGACTGTTTCGTTTCCTTTGTAGTGCTATAGTAGTATTTAGATTACTTTAATAACCTAAATTCACCCCATTCTAGTATTATATTTTAGGAGGTTTTTTGGACCATAGATTTAAAAAGATGAATTTTCATTTTCTGTCTTTTCATAGTTACATAATAAATGTGCTTCACATCTAAAACCTGAATGTGACTGTGGGCCTCTGAAGGATCATATTTTACCACCCACATCAATCTGCCCAGTAGTATTGGTGAGTTGTTTGTATTTTCCATTCTGAAGAAATCCTCTGTCATAGGTAGTGGATGAAACTGGGATGGTATTGATTGCTAGTGCTGAAATAGTTGTTTCCACAGGAATATATAAACCTTAAACACAGTGGATAATCTTACCAAAAATGGATAATCTTACGAACAAACCTATCACTTTATTTGCTGCATATTACGTTTTCCTTTATGTGACAATGAACTTTCTATAGGGCATACTGTAACTGAAGCTGACTCAGATTTTATCACTTAGTCAGACTGTCCTTACCAGAAACTGTATAGGCAGAACACTACATTTTACATCTTTTATAGATCCAGCTTCCCAGAATAATGAAGTTATTCTTATGGACAGTTTTTGCTTGGGATGCATATTGTATATCTGTGATGCTGAGGTCTCTGATCTGAGCCGGAGGTTACCTAGAATGATGACGCTGGCCTTGCAGTGAGCTATGCATCAACATTATGGTATATTTTATTCTGCAGTAGTGGACAGTAAATTTCTCTGTCCACAAAAACAATAACTCAATTCAATGAAAATAAAACGCACGCTCTATGTAGGTTGTACTGAAGAAGCCGAGCAGTTTATCATGAGAAAAGATTTTCAGAATTTCATAGATTGAATTAGATATTTTATGCAGATAAAGGTCATAGCATCCTCATATTCATGCCAGAACAGACATGTGTGCTCTTCTTATTTTAAATATACTTCACAATAAAAATAAACTCTTGACCTTGAGAAAGCATATGGCAGTGAGGAAAAAAAGAAAATTACCTTCCAATCGGAAATATTTTTTGATCATTAAAAATATTATCCATGCTTAAAGTAAATTACTTGTCTTCTGATTAACACTTTTGGCTGTTTGTTTATGAATATCTTAAAGGATATTTGTAAAATTGACTCTGAACCTGTACTTAAGTAAATTGGGAATATTCCATTGCTGTAAATGGAGGTAAAGCAATGGAAAACTGATTTTAGTATTTATCTTTTTTTTTTAGTATTTATATGATTTTAAAAATATTTATTAAAAGTTCCAACAATGTTTTTCTAGTTCATTTCTTATGATATTTTGGTGTTCTCAGACCATGTTCTGAGTAATTATTGTAACATAAATTTAAATTTGTTGGATGATAACATTTTGTATTGTATCATATTCTTTACATGATTGTAGATCATAGTTTAAAAGTTGATATATAGAAATCATGTTTTTGGACTGTTCTTGCTTGATTGTTATTTATTGCTTGCCGCTCTTATATGAATGAATGAAGTCTCTGCATGAAATTTCATCTTCAATTATGTTTGTGTAACTCCATTTTCTTTTCAGGAGAGGAAGAGGTATAGCGGAATTACGATTTTCGTTCCACAGTTGGAGTTTAGTTAAGTTGTTTAGAGGATATATAAAACCACTCTAGAGTCAAAATCATCCTTGAATAGGTTTGTTTCATCTGCAAATTTTGAATGCATAAGCAGAAGTAACTATTTTTCCTGTATCAGAGTTATGTTTCACTATTACATGCTAATAATGTAACGTGAAACACGTATTTCAGCACTGCTCGTGTGGGAATGGAAAGTATGTTTTACTGTCATTTACTGGCAACCGTATAATTTCATAGTGTACTTGTTCTTTAGTAAATTCCTGCAAAAAGATGCATTAAAATCCTGAGATTACTCAAATTACAAATAATACATCGGTGACCTGACTAATAGGAATTCCTGTTAGAAACAATTGATTACAGTGTACATATTATTTATCTTTGTAATTTTTTGATGAGTTTCTACCATTTCCTGTTATGGGGATTCCTTTTGATAAATGCAGTACTTCAGTGAACGTGAAACAAGCACTCTAGAAAAAACAGCAAAGTAGTGAATGTTTTTGTATCCACATGCTCTAGAGATGTGCTAGTAAGCATGACTGTTCATAGAAACGATGTTTTTATTCATAAACCTGACTGATAGTCAGAAGGTCTTTCATCCAGAGCACACATTAACTTCACAGGTCACCTAAGCAGTAGTATTCTCAGAGTGCTACTTATACCTGGAAGGAAAGGGACTGTTGTAGCAGAGTAATTGGAGATATCAGAGAAGAAAGCATCTCTTTCTACCCTAAAAGAACCAAAAAGAATTGTGGATAAGACAAAATGACAAGTTGAACGGTTTTCTGTCTTTCATCACATGAGATATCTGTTTAGAAAATGGAGGATCATAGAGTGACTCTCATTGCCCCTGGAAATTAGATGTCTAAATTAGAAAAGTATATGTTAAATAGGAGGGCTCTCGCCTTCAAATCCCCAAAATGGAGCTTGTCAGGTTATGTTCATAAATTTGATAAGCTGAAAAAGGAAAAAGGTGAAACTCAGGTAGTTTGAGAACTTGCATTGCATATAGTATGAAATAAATTTGTATTTGTCCAGGCTTCCTTTGGAATTTGATGCCATATGAACATTTTCATATTTCTCTGCAGCAGTTTTAAAATAGTTCAGTTTAATGCAGTCTGACTATTTTAAAACTTGTCCTTTCACTTTTCTGTTTACTGTATTAAAGCTTGTTGTATGGTAAAGTTTCTTCCTTGAGTTAAATGAGTTTTGTTATAAACTGTGTGTGCAGATCTCAAGTGATAGTCTTTTAATAGATGTCAGATACACTTTAATGCTACCCTCTTTTATTTCAGTAACGTTTTAATTAATTCATACTGATTGAATAAATGTACATTGAGACTTGTTTCCTAATGAGGGCGCATTTAGAGGAAAGGTTTTGCATCATTCTGATATCCTGTGGGTAATTATATTCTAATTATATGGTGGGGGGAGAAAGTCTATAACTCAGTGCTGATATTGTTCATTGGACCCAATTAATTACATGCACATAATGAAAGTTCATGATAAGGTTGACTGGCAGTGAGTTTAAAAATCTTTAACTCAATTGAATCCTAGCCTACCAAGAGAACAGAATTAGATCATAACCAGGTTAAAAACTGAGTATTGGAATGAGATGAGTAAGTAGTCAAGAAAAGAGATTGGTCTGTTCTTATGATACAGCTTTTTTTTTTTTTTTTTTCCCTTTTTTGCAAGGCAGAAAGGGAAAAGTGCTAACATATATGTTTGCTTCTTCTTTTCCTGCCTTCCTTTTCTTTTTTTTTCCATTTCTAATGAGCATATAGAATGTTCTAATTCTTATTTATGTATGTAGAAAAATAATTAGATTCTTCTATTTCCCATCAAATTCTTACAAATAAAGGTTTGAGTAGTGATAAATAAACCAATAACAGCCTACAATACAATGCATATCTACAATATGCCTTATGATATATGGTCATTCTGATTTTGTCACTTAAACATTTCTACTTAATTTCTAGCACAGTTTTTGAAAACTATAATTAAAACTGTTAATTATGCAATGCAAAGAAAATCATGGAATAAATTATAAAGCATAAGGTACACTGATTACACTGTGAATATTCCTATATGGCAGTTACTAGTCTCTATAGTAACCAGTTTATTTCAAATAGGGGAGGGTCTGGTGTAATATTGAAGACAAACAGTGATAGAAATAAAGTTTAATATTGGACATATTTGTTTGTGGCAATTTCATTTTTCTGCATGCTGGGATAAACTAGTCACCAAGATAAGAAAAAGTTTAGAACTCACTTTAATCTTGTAAATAAATTAAACTTATTTGTTTCTTTAGTGATGATACTCACAAATTTTTGGACAAAATCAATTAAACCAGGCTGATATATATGATATATACCTCACTGTGATTTTATATTTCTAAATGTATTGTTTTTATAGACAGAGGACATATTTGTGCTATGTGTACATATACAGGTAATATAAAATAACATTTAACAAATAGAATTCTCTGGGCTTTATTTTCAAATACACCTGGCTGTATATTTTGGTGGAGAAGACATATATCTGATTTTGATTGTTTTAGCTTTTTCTTGTACAAGAACAATTGTTCAAAAGTCTTGTGTTTATAACTAGTCTGGTTTCAACATGTAAAATACTATAGATAGCAAATGAAAAGCATTTTGGCTATGAAGGTCTTGGACAAATAAACATTTTATATTGTTATATTTAGTTTCAAACTTCCATGAATTTGTGTAAGTATAGCAAGTGTGTTGTGATGATGACAGAAAGTACTTTATAAGTAAAGAATGATTGTGTACAAGAATTTTCTTTGTTGGTGTTTACAGGGATGAAATAGAATATCTCATACTCGTGCTATAATGCTGTGAACGCAACATAATTTGTTAGGTACCTTTCCATGCCTGATGATGTGTTTTTCTAATACAGTCTGTGAGATAGGTAGATGTTACAACATAGAAATGCAGACATGCAGAGAGAGAATAAGGAAATTAGCAGTTGCAGTTAATCGTAAAATGATTCTGCTTTTCTTAAAAGTAGAGGTCAATTTTAAGTCAGTTAAATGCAAGCTTAACGTTGAGTGGTTAAAGTTGGTGCAATGTATAAGCATCTTTATGAGCAATAGGATCCTTGGAAGCTGAGCATGAGTCTTATTGTGAGATTCTGAACATAGACACAGCAGGAATGGCTATTTGAACATATATTCTTTTATGAGGAAAGAATTTAAATCTTGTTGCTGGATATTAAATAATGACATAGCAATTGAAAAAGAACACCATTTTTTCCATCTCAGTTGCATATCATATTGCAGATGCAGTTCTCTGAGAATCTAAAACAGACCTGAAATGGTGTGCTTATCTACAATAAGAGCTTTTTCATTTTTTGAAGTCAGAAGAAAATTAATAATTGCCCTGGAGGAAAATGTATCTTTCTAACTAATTATCTGTTCAGCAAACACAGTTCAATGTTAAAATAATAAGATGCTCATAAACTGAAATGGCAGACATTCAATCATTTTAAGTTATATCTAGTTGCCTGCCCACAATTCATCACTACTCTCGGTCCATATGTTTGTTCCTTACATACTCTCCCATTGGAGTAAAATGTTTTTATTTTCAAAATACTTTTTCAAAAAAATTTTTTTTTGTATTCCTTGAAGCATGTTTGTCTACTATAGCCCAAATAGGTTTTATATTAAGTACATTTTTAGGCTTTATGTTTTATATTAAGTAAAAAACATGGGTCCCTACTATTGTTACATATTGATGCAAATTTTGAGTGGATGCAAGGTATAAGGCCAGTTGTCTTTCACCAACTAAACAAACTGAGGCTGGCATGCTAAATGAGAAATACATGGTTGTGATTTTGAGAAGTCTTTATATCTCCATTAAGGCATTTTTAAAAAGCAACACAATTTTTATATGAAGTCATGATGTAGTGATTTCATGTTCAAAATAGACTTGCAATCAGAGAGTCCTTATCCTCAGAGTAAATTTTCAGATAACATACTATTCGTACCAACTACTGCCTAGGGTGGCTCTTAGTATTACGGATGACGAAATAGTAAGGCACATCACTGATCTCAGGCTCCTAGCATAAACCTCTGCAACTACTCCTTAATCATTCTGATTGACATAATGTTTCTGACAAAACAAAACTATCAAATTATTAGAAGCCTCATCTTCCCTTTATAGGATGGGTACATACAGTTCATTGAATACTCTTCTTGCTAAAGAATAGGCCACTAATCTGGTCCACAGGATGACTTTTAGCTTCAGCCACATGGGTATTGAGCTCCTTGAATTTTCAAGGCAGCATAATATGGTGTCCTATTGAACTAGCCCTTCTGATCAGTTTTTTACACATACTGAGCTGGAAAAGTGGAGATAACTGTATAAATTTTCAAACCCCGTGGCCTATCTATATCTTAGTTGGATGTAATATTCAATAGATGTTAAAGATTGATTCCTTCCCAGGTTTGCCTACCATGAATTTTCAGTGTCTGAATTCT
>VZSV01000035.1:4521745-4541480 GCA_013398735.1 Nothocercus julius | reverse complement strand
AAAAAAAAAAAAAAAAAGACACATGAATCATTTGATATGCTTTTATTAACAAAGATATTAACATGGCACAATTTTAGCATAAACATTTCTTACCTTGAAAATACATGTTTGTATTTTGCTTATTTTGAGTGCACGTTAGATTCTAACATTAAGTTAGAACTTGTATGCTATTCTCCAAAGATGATTTTATTAAATTGTTATTATCTCATAAGGAAATGACATTATTTCATGATAATCTTGGATATTTCAAGAATTTCCTAATTCCTGAAATTTATTCAAATAATCATTTGCAACTAGATTAGAAAGCCAGCTTTCTATTTCATATAAAATACAAAATATCTGTACAAAAATATTTACAAGGTAGTTTTTATTTAAAATCCTTCATGGTGAATGTTTTTTTTTTGTGTGCCTTTTATAGAAATATTCAGTAGAGAGTCAAGATGCAGGTTATTATATTATTTCATATAAACCATGAGTTAGATCCTCAGTGTGACACATATGCAGGTTCCATAATTTTAGGAAATCTAGAATCTCTTATCACTTTCAGCAATGTTTCAGAAACATTGCTTTTCCTACATGCAGTGACATGTAATGTAGTAACATATGTGCAGAAGATAGGTAATAGGAAATACTTTATTTGTGCTTTCTTGAAAAATAATCATTGAAAAAAATAGGCCCAATATCCACATAAGATTCCATAGGACTTTCCAGACAGTTTTGTATTATAGAATTATAGAATCATTAAAGTTGAAAGGGACCTTTAGAGATCATCTAGTCCAACCCCCCTGCACACGCAGGGTCACATAGGGCATGTGGCACAGAACTGCGTCCAAGCAGGTTTTGAAGATCTCCAGAGGAGATTCCATAAATATGCTTTTTCCATATACTGTGTTATATCTGTGGCCTGATTTTTTTGGCCTCTGTATGGCCTGAGTCGTTGCATAGGAGAAGCTATATTGGCCTGCAAGGCAAGAGATTTTCTTGCTTATGAGACCTGGTAATATAAATTAGGAAAAGAATGTGAAAGGTGATGCAGCAGTCATAGGACCAGCAGAGGATATTTGCTTCTGTCTCTCATCTTGGAATGAATTGAAAAAGCAGCAAAACTTTGCTTGAGGTAATTGTTGCTGGGTTTATTTTGTGAATGATTGATAGTAGAAGGTTTGAGCTCTAGGGTACACATCTTTTATGTAAAGATAGTTCTTAGCAATGTATAAATTGCTCTAAGTAATAGCATGAACAATGAAAGGAGTTATTTGGTGCCATACATTATGAGTAGGCCTCTTTTTAACAATGTTTTGTTTTGCTGATTTTTTTTTAAAAAGAATTCTATGAACGTGCATCCCCTATGTGCTTAGTCTTTTCCCATCTATTATCTTCTTCCTTGAACTATCAGAAATACATTTTTTTAACTTAACATTTTTATAGTGTGTAAAGTCCTCTCTCCATCTCTGATTTTTGCTGAGTTAGGATTTTAAATGTGCTATGTGTCTGCATTAATGACAGCTGATTTAATTTTTGAGTATATTGCAATATTCAGCAGTCAGATTGGTCCATAAGACATCATGTAATGCAAATTCCTGTCTAACATGGTGTGCTTACTCTATATATAATGAAGTGACTTTTAAGCAATTCATATTAAGAGCAGTTATTTGCAGAACTATTTAAAACTCCAAAGCTGCTGCTTATGTGAAACCTTCCTTCATACTGAAGTTCTCTTAGTCTCTATTCCTGGCACTAACCAGTGTCGTAGTGCATTAATGTTCCTGTGAGATTGCAAATGCTATTCTGCTTGGATTCTTTGTTCTGGCCCCAGTTTGTAAAAATCATTGTATAAATAAATGCACATTCTTCTTCTTAAATGCAGAGATGTGGGCAGTATATATCTGTCTGAAGGTTAGGATGTGGAACCTTATTATCTTCTTTATAGATATATTAAAGGTAACTTTCTATTTAAAGCAATATGTAGGCTAGACTCTTAGACTGTCTCTTGAAATGGTCTGGTTATTCAAAGCATTGGCTTGGTTAACTAATCTCTTAGGAATCTCATTGTGAATGGGAAATAATGCAGACTCCCCTGCTATTCCATGGCATATATGTATTTTGGCCCCTTTATAGGAAATGTGACTGGATTGCCACAGTTCTCCAGAGCATCTCACTACCCAGAACAGCCTGGGATGTCTCAGAGTACTATTAGCCTCTGGACTAGATTGAGGCTGTGTCAGTATTCAAATTTAGGAAATCAAAGATAAAAATAGTGATTGTGTACTACTGTATTAACGAAACAGTAATACTAGAAGGGCACTGCATTGCGCTGACTTATACTGTTCATCCTAGAGAATCTATGTCAACATTTCTTACCAGTGTAAACTGCTCTAGGAAGAGTGGCATGGATTAATTGCTAGTGAAATCCCCTAGGCTTTATGAGAGGTACCACAGAGATGTGTTTAGCCTGGTACACAGCACAAATGGTAACATTTAATGAACTGCTTACTGAGTGCAGTTGCAGGGGGTGTATGTCCTTCATGCTCTTTTCTGCTGCTGCAGCTTTGCGCCAGCCCATTCCCCTGACTAGTTTAAAGCCTCCTTGCTCTTCTGAAGTGAGGAAAGTGACTGGAGTGCAGTTGGGTTTGGGGATGCTCATTCCATTTGATAAACATCTGCCGTCTTATTTTATGGTGCATTTTTTGGACATGCTAAAAGGACATGCTGGGTACAGTTTATAAATAGAAAAGAAAATGAGATGCAAAGAACAAGGACAATATTTCTTTCTTTTTTCTTTTTTTTTTTTTTTTTAAACTTTCACAGTTCTTTGAAATGACCTCACAACAGTTGAAAATGTGATTGCAGCAACATACTTTTCTTGAAGATCTTTCGTTTTTTTTTTAATCACCATCTAGCTGTGCTGTGTATTGCTAGTATTAAAAGGTGCCAACTTCCTAGATTTCCTACGTTCACAATTTCTCCTGGACTGAATATAATCCTTCTGATAAAAAATACATATTTCATAAAAAGCTACTTTAAATATATACCTTTTAAAGGTAGACAGTCAATTAATTATGGTACCTTTAGAACAGGTATATTTTGCCCAAAGTGCCGAAGTATCTTAGAACAGCCAACCTTTGCCAGCATTTAAAGATAGATTTTGATAAATTATTGTATTGACTGTTATAAATGTATGTATTAAATGTTTAAAGATTTTGTATGATTGGCTTTCAAGTTGCAGAATGCCAACCTGCAGTGCCAGGTCATCTTCACATCATTGCTTTAATTTGTGTTGTGACTGCACACTTTCCATCTATCTGTTGCCTAGCTGATGTCTAGGCACATAGATAGATGTTATGTGAAGTTGACAGACATTGTGAAGTAACTTGACTGAGATCTCATTTTCGTTGAAGCAGAATCTCTCGTTATTTTTCTAGTGAAAATGCAAGTTTTGTACAGACACAATGGAAGTTATAACATCATTGTATAAGGTATTAAAATTTCCTTCTTTTTTTTTTTTTTTTTTTTTTTTTTTTTTTTTTTTTTTTTTTTTTTTTTTTTTTTTTTTTTTTTTCTGTTCTTTTCCCAAAGGAAAGGCAGGCAACAGTGAAAAAAGAAAAGGGTTGTCCCCAGCAAGTGAACAAACTGGGAGAACGGAACAAAATGCAAAGAGCAAATTCAGTCACCGTAGATGGACAAGGTCTTCAGGTGTGATTATTGTTGTTATTTTAATTTTAAGAAGATATTTATAGGTATGAAGACAACAATAGGGTGAGCAATATTAAAAGTAAAATATTTCCTATATTTACGTTCTTCTAATACTTCACTCTTACAATTTAAAAATATGGCAATAAGATTTTTTCCATGTGTACAAAATTTCCATTTACAGGGGTCCTCTATTTCAGATATGGTTGAAAGGACTTGCTAAGACATTAAGGTGAAAGGGTTACTAGCTCTGTAACACTTGGATTGCAGTGTGAGGATTAAATTTATTGTTTTAGTAACTGTCAGTAACTGTAGTAACAAAAAAAAGGTATTTTGAACAGTTAAGGGTGGAGATAGGCAAGGCAATTGCAGTAGTAGTTCTATCTATTAAAATGGAGATTTTTGTACTTTAAAAGAAACCTGATAGTAAACACTTATGCATGAGATTGATGGGCAAATGTTATCGTAGGGAGGTTAGAGAACATCTGAAGGTCTGTCTGAACTGCTAGGCTTCTTTTCCTTGAGAATATGGGTAGTTTTGAGTACTGCAAATGTTCATGTATGTGATGCTTCTTGATTTCCTCAGGAGTAAATGATCATCATGATAACAATGTGATAATCATTTAATATACAGTGTTGACTGCTCTCTTTATCTTTTGATGTGCTGGAACTGAGATTCAGTAAAATGCCAAAGATTCCATTAACATAGATCAAATGCTGAACACCTCATAAGTATTTCATGATCTCCCAGTTGTGTCGGGACAGAGAGGCTTATTGTATTGTTTCATCTTTTTTGATTCATGAAATATTCCTCTTATGACAACTCAAATGGAAAAAAAAAAAAAAAAGGCAGTCACATGACTGCTCCATTAATGCCCCATCAGGATATTATAGTGATCATTTTCCAAGTCTCTCAAGGCCGTCTTCCTGAGGTTGCTGTATGCCCAAGTTGCAGTAGTATTCAGATCATCTGTGAAAGGTGAAGCATGAAGCAAAAAAGCCAGGGTATTTATTGACAGAATGCTGCTTCAGTTACGTCTAATCACAGCTCTAATAAATGCATGCTACTGGAAGCATATTGAGAATTCTGTAGACCCAAGAACATGCCTGTGCAATTCCAGTGAGCAGAAGTGCCCCAGATGCTGCTGGTATCTGTTTTGAGTCACAGCACCATTTTTATTTTACTAGGATTAGTTTGCTTATGTTTGCATAATTTTGCACTATATTTGCATAATGTTGCAGCATATTTTCAGGATGAACTGGAACAAAAATTTCTGTAGCTGATCAAAATGTGATACTGTAGATGTACCATAGCTGGCCAAAGTACAGTACTCAAGTACTACTTGAAGTGTATGTTAAGCACTAATATACTGTTGGTGTCCTCTCATTTGAACATGATATTCAGTGATTTTAGACAACAGAATTCTCACTTTTTTTGAAACCTTCGTTTAATCAGAAAATATGATCTGTTTAATCGGATTGTGAATTTCAAGATACTGTATCAGAGATACATGGGAAATGCTCACATAAGTCCTGTGAGACCTCTGCTTTAAATATGGGTTAAGCTGTAGATAACTGGTTTCCACTTAAAAAAAAAAAAAAAAAAAAAAAAGAAAGAAAAGAAACATTTTATGTAGGATTTGTCACAACAAATTTATTTTCTAATAGCTTCATGAAGATTCATTAAAATATGTTAGATTAACACCTGATTGACTAAGATTCACTAATCTAGTCTAAATATTAGTTTGCATTGTGAATTATATGGAAATGTCTACGTTATTTAGAAAAGTAATTTAGAAAAGCTATAAGAAATTAATTGAGAGAGACCTTATTTTGGCATAAAGTAAAACACAAACTGGTTTCTAGATTTTTTTTGATGATCCTAGACCACCTACCTATAATAATAGGGTTAAGTTTCAGAATAGAAGATTTTAAAAATATAAGACGTTCATCAGATGTAGTTTTTGCTAAGAAAAGTATCAAGACAAAACCTTCCTTCCATCAGAGAGTGGTGTGCACAAAACTCAGTGGCAGTGGAGATCTGCACAACTTAGAGAAGACTATTAATCATAGTTAAGCACATTCATCTTACTTCTTTCTAGCTAACCAGCATAATGATCAGGATTATTATTTCTAATTAGAGGAAGTAATAGATCATGTATAACCTTAGGATGAGTCTCATTAATTAACCTGCGTCCTAAGGGATGTTAGTAGGTAGTCCATCTCTGTCACAATGGGCACCATTGGTTTACACTTAGTTCACAGGAACAAACATCTGGTGAATTGGCTAAATAACTAAAATTGATTAAAACAGTAGATGAAAATTAAATATATGACAAACTTCAATATGTCCTGCAATTTGATAGCTTATGTGTTTCACCTATAGTACTGTACTATAAGGATATACTGCAACAGAATCTGATGCTGTGTTGTTTTTTAGCTAGGTTTAAATCCACAGATTTTGCTAAAGTTTTCCTATTTTTTGTTGTATGAATTGGATCAAAAAAAAGGAGTTTCAGATATATAAATGTTTGTCAAACTAACCCCTTTAGCTTCATATTCTTTAAGTTATTCTTTAAGATATATTTTATGCAGTCTTTAGCTGAAAAGACTGCTGTTTCAGGAATTATGAGTAAGGATTTGGAGCAAGAATTTTCAATATATATCCTCTTTGAAACAGAGAAAATCTAAATTGTTAGTGTATGACTTTGGAGATGTCGACTTTGCGACTTTGCGCTCTTCATATACTTATAAATATTTTAGAACGGTGATATATGGCTAAAAGAGTGATACTGCTTTCATATGAATACTCTATGATTATAAACAGGTATTAGAGGTAACTATTCATCTGATGGAAATTTTTTTATATTCTTCATAGTCAGTGGAGCAAAAGGAGTGAACACTCACATCTTAGGCGTTTAAAAATACCTAAGCAAGGTGTTTGTTCAACAAGACTAAGCATTATTTTAGAATGTAATACATTCCAAACAGAAGAGAAGAACATGGTAGAAGGCATTGTCTCCCTCAGTATGAGTATTTCTTCATCCTTCTCCCTATTCTTTTCCTCAGATTTGTAACTTCCGCATTTTATCTATCTTTTTTTTTAACTTCCCAGCTGTCCAAGCTATTTAAAGGAGCTAATTATTACTGATTGTTAGGTTTTTAAGACTGTATGATTTCATCATTTCAAGTATTGCAGGTTTCTATCATTTAAAAAAAAATAAAAAATATTCTTGTGTTTTTGAGATTTTCCTCAAGTTAAAGATTTAATATTGGATTTTTATAAGATAGTCTTATTTTTCCTACTCGTCATGACAAAATATGTTTTCTTCATAGCTTTTTGGCATAGGAAGTTACTCTTTTGTCAGAATTAAAGTTATATATTTCTTTCAATATTTTTTTTTCTCTATTGATGGATATAACCTATATATATCAGTATTGATTTCAACAGAATTACATTTTAAAATGGCATCACAGATGTAAGCCAGACAGCTAGTATAAAAAATCATAAATGTCACTTATAATTTGTGGGAAATTAATGAAGTGAGGATTATTGCAAGTTGCGGAATTACTTCCAGCTGGATTACATAGCATAACATAGAGTTTGTATTAAGCTTTTTGTTTTCTGTCTACTATAGGAAAAAAATGAAAGCAACACACAGCATTAATGAGTGGCTGTGTTATTCCCTTCTTTTAGATCACTCCAGTTCCAGGCACTCATCCACTTTTAGTTTTTGTCAATCCTAAAAGTGGTGGGAAGCAAGGCGAAAGGTAAGAGCTGTTTTTAATTTTTGATTGTTGGTTTGTTTCCTATATTTGATCTGTGATGTGTTTAAAAATCTGAAAAGTTTAGACATGAGAAAAAATCCCAAAATCGAGTGCATTTTATAATGATATGCATCACACTTGGACATTCCCATTACCCTGTTTAGAATAGGTGCACTTTAGCGTATGCTTATAAACTCTGCGATTAAAAACTAGAAAGAGTTCCATGCATGTGCTTCATTTCACTTCGGAAAGAGTAACTATACTTACTGCATGGTTTTGTACAGTTTGCACAAAGGCATGAATTACTATATTTTGTACTGTAAATTTCATGTCGTAACAGTTTTAATATCTCAATTATGCAAAAAGGCCTTTAAACTGTGAACAATATTCTATTTCCTAGTATATAACCTTTTGTAAGGTAACTTACCTCACCTTACCTACCTTAGTAAGTAAGCTTTCAGCCTTGTAGATACAAGGGGGAGTAGATAGGAAGCGTTATATCAGACAAGTTAGAGTATCATAATCTAATCACATAGACTTTAAAGAGACTGCATTTTAAGTATGTCAGTAACGATATTAATTTGAATTAAAAAACCCCATATGTATGCTGAAATGTTAGTGCATCACTGTAGCAGTAATAAACAAAGGCAAGGACCTTCTCCTCCTCTGTTCTACAAACTTTTTTTCAAGATTTACTTCAGACTAACAAGTGATAACAATATCATCATTTTTGATCTAAACTAATATTCTGTCAAGTAAATCCCATGATTTTTAGACTATCTTCAAATGCTGGTGCTGTAACTTTTTCTTCAAATCTTGAAAAAAAGTTACAGTTTTTTGACCAATTTCACTCTGAAGGGGGCGTCTGTGGACACTGAGCAATGTGGACACCCAAATGCACAAAACAAACCATCTAGTGTGATTTTGAAGATTGTCAACTCTCCCTCCCTTTTCCTTCCTGCCCGCATCAGATCATTTCTTTTGAAGAGTGTTTCCTCATTTAAACCAAAAGGGCACACAATCCTGCAAGGCAGATGTTAGGGAAATCTCATAGCTCAAAAACATTTAATCCAAACTATGCTCAAAGTCCTCGGAGAGAAGGGATTATCATTTAGGAGGGGGTTCTGTAGTCTGCAGGCTGGTATACCTAGTTATCACGCTGTCAATAATGTTTGTTACGTCAAAGGCATATGACTTATCTAAAAAAATTCAGCATAAACAATTTCTCAAGACCATTCCTTGCAGTCATGATAATACAATGTGAGCCAACAGTTGAGGCTCACATGGTGAGCATTTGTAATGCAAACGCCGTAGTGTGAGGCACACCGTGGAAGGGAAAGTGCTCGCACGCAGCTTGCCTTGTTTTATAAGAGACTTACGAAGTCAGCAGGTCAGGAATCCAATTTGGGAATACGTATGTGAGAGGTATGTTAGAGAGCTGCACTTACATGGTTGGTGATAACACAGGAACAGTTTAAAGGAAATGCTGTTTCACACTTTTATTTCCTAGCTCAGAATTCGTCCCAGATGTTACTAGCTGAATAGGCTTAATGAGCATGAGGGATGTCATTTAATGATGCATTTTCTCTTGTGTTAAATCAAGTTTAAAACCTGATCCCCCACTAGCAGTCTGGCATCTCTCAGTTTATATTAATGCAACTGTTAATGGGGCCAAACAGATCACAGAAAAGATTTGAATTAAAAAAAAAAAAAAATGCCTACAAAAATATGCATACATATTCTTCACTAGCACCATTACCTACAGGCATCATTACACAATAAAGTGGGTAGCATGAGGACAGCAGCAAGCAGCTGGATATAGTGAAGTATAACCTCTTAAGTTGGCTTTGATGTCACAGAAAATATAATGTGTAACTGCATACTAATTTGTCAGGGCTGCACTCAAATTTTATGTCAGCAGGAATATGTCGAGAGCCCTGCTACATAGCCATGTAGACATATCTCAAGTCATTCACCAGCAAGGGATTTTTTAAACTCATGGTTTCATGTAAAACTAGATTTTAAAATGGACCCCCCCCAAAAAAAAAAAAAAGGATGCTTTTCTGTGTATGGAATATTTTATTAAAAGTGGGTTTGCTGTCTGCCTTTTAGGTGTTGACATTTTGTATTGATTCCAGTAACAAAATAATAAAATAAAGATATGAAGATCACGTATTACCTAGAAGATTTAATCTAAAGTATGAAATCACTTCCAGGGAACAATAACAGTCTTTTTTTTTTTTTCACTTTTCTTGTTTTTTACATGTCTGAAATATGGTGAGTAACCAGAAAGAGAGGAAACTCTTTCCTCTATCTATAAAAGGATATCTGAAGACATAAATAGCTTTGCAAAATGCACAGTGATGGTGATTCAGGTCAGACTCTCTGCTCGTAGTAATTTTTCAATCTAGTCAGGTATTGAGAAAGTTAAGAACAAAGGATAGATTAGAACAAAATCAAAATTTCCATAGCAGGGGTGGTGGGAGAACCTGCAAATTTTTGTGCATGAGAATTTCATTATCTTGGCTCAGTCAGATTAAGGTGATGTTTTAGTGGGAGCTGTTCTTCAGCCTTTACTTAAGATTTGCTGTATTTGAGGGATCATGATGAATGAAGTTATGATTTCTAATTGACTTTCATTGAGCACACAAAGGTTATTGCAGATATTGTCAAGAATCCAGTGTTCCCACAGTTCCCCTGTATGAGACTTTGTGCCTTGCCATCTGGTAAGCCAACCCATTTCATGCCCTTAGATTTGGAAAGAGTGTATGCATCTGTCTGACACCATATTGAGTAAATGGCCTCCCCCAGTAATAATTCTCCCTTTTCCATTCTTATTTTGCAAACCTTTTCAAATCTCTCATATGGAAAGGAAAAGAACAGAGGATCACTCACTTTAATGTAAAGGAAGGTAGATACTTTATTTTTTGAGTGTTGCAGCAGAGGGGTAGTGGGAAACATAAATGCATAGTCAGAAAGAATGCATTCAGAAGATATAAGTAGTTCAGGTTGGGAGCATCTGTATTCTCTACAACTATATCTAGATTATCGATGTTTTAGAATTTGAATTTTGTTAAAAAAGAACCATTAGGCAAAATGTGTATAGCTTTCTCTTTTTAAAACTGATGGCATGATTTTCAGATATATTACAAAATAGAGTACAATGAAAATAATTCTGTCATTGTATCTTCTCAAACAGAGAGATAGATACCTATTGCCTACCACTTGCAATGCAAATGCATTTAAACATTTTTATTTGTTCTTAAAGGATTTGCTCCAACGCAGATATGTTTATAACAAATTCAAAAAGAGTATAGTTTAACATGTATTAAGCAATAAGTATCAAATTAGAATTAAAATTGATGAATTTTATCCCTTCACAGACCAAAAATAGACTAATTAAAATGGAATTGGATAGGAGTTCATCCAACCCAGTCAGGTGTCTTCTTTGGGCTACATTACAGTTTAACATGTGTTCAATAATTATACATAAAATAGAAATGTAAACGCTTGCTAGTATATTTATTCAGAAAAAAAAAAATGACAATATTTCCATTTCCTATGGAATGTCAGTATTTCCATATCCTAGGAAATGTCTTCAAGCTAGCATTCCTGCACGTGTGTCTTTAAGATCTAACTTGTCAAGATAGCAACTGTGAATTATCTGTGAATAAAATGTACATAATTGCAACACAATTGACAATACAGTTTTTTTTCAGCAGAAAGAATATGCAACTGGCAAGTGGTTATGGCAAATAATGCTTCTAAAGGCTGTTATTCTGAAGAGTAATGTTTCTCATATAAGAGTACTACTAAATCACATTGCTGTTTTGCCACACTCATTACTTTTTTGCTTTCCCCTTCCCCATTTTACAATTTATTTGCCTGCCCAGCAGGTGAGCTTAAACAATTGTTTCCTTGGCAATGTGCGGTTGGATGCACTGGAGATCAGCTTCCATACACTGACGGTTCCTGCTGACTCTACTTTCAGCTTCTGTGCAGTGCACGTAGATGATATCTTTGACCTTAGTTGTTTTCAGATAACTTTGTTTCAAAGTAGCTCTTCCATCCCACCTTAGCATAATACTTGATTTCTAAGCTCCCAGTATGGAGACAAAATATAGGAGTGACTAAAGATTTTTTTTTTAATGCCATATATCCTCGAGAAAAGACTATTAACATTCCTTTATTTGAGGGGTGAATACTTTTGCTTGTCATTATTGATAAATTAAGCCTAAACTCCCCCCATCTTAGATCATCCTCAAGATGCTTGAAATGATGCACTCCCCATATTGCAGGCAGCGCTGCTGTGGACAGCTTTTCCCCCAGTGGTTTCCTGCCAGTTTTAGAGTACCAACAGGTTTCTGTCCCTCTGTGTCTCCTAACTTTCTAAAGCAGGATCTTATGACTTTGAAAGATAGCTTGGTCTAGCTCAGACCAAGCAGTCACATGTGGTCAGAAGAGCTGCCTGCAAGAGATCCCAGCCTTCCTGGGCCTTTCTGCTGTAATTTCATGCCTCCTCAGTTATGCTAGCACAGCTGTTTTGGGTTTTCCACTGCATATCATATCCTGAGCATGATGTAAGTGAGGGGAAAAAATGAAAGCAGAGAAACTTTCCTGACCATTTGTGTTTTAACTTGAATGCGTGGAATTATCTAGATCAGAGAATAGCCCAGTGAACAATTACATAAACACAACTGGATGTTGGTAAACTGTGTTATAGGGTAGGTACCAGCTGGGTGGTGGCAAGTGGTGATTTCATACACTGGCTTTGTTCACGGGATCGCGCTCAGTCACAAAGAGCCCTCTTATGTGGCATTGCTCGCTACACTGCCGCGTAGCTTTGTCTGCACAAATCGCCAGTCACGAGGCAACCGTGTCTGAATCCTTCCTTGCAAACAGAAGTAAGCACTTTTTTTTTCTTTTATTTTTTTTTTCCCCAAAAAACACATCAGTATTTTTAGGCTATTCAGTATTGTACATATAAGACTGGAATTACTGTCCATTTCCTAGTCTTGAATGTGCCACTCACAGTATCTGAACTACCTACAGTTCAGTGTGAAGGCAAACCTAGGCACTGTCTTTCTCTTTCTTGATGAATGTTTGAACTAAAATGAATCATCTTTAAGTTATGAATTTTACACTGACTAGTGTACAGAAATATGTGTTATAGTAATTTAAAGCAAGATACGTCATTTACAATGAGTCATTATAGCATGATTCTGCTGGTACTACTGATGTTCAGCCACAGTCTATGAATGGCATGCATAGAATTCAGCTGATACATAGGATACATAGGATTCAATGTCATCTCTTCATAATTGCTAGTGGACTTCTAGACTTTGGCTAGAGATGTGTAGCTCCTTTTTTATTAAGAAGCTTTTTATACCATTTCACTGATACTCAACAACTGTTTGGTTTCAGGCAGCAAACAGTTAAACCTTTAGGCTTTCATGACAATCTTGTTTAGGAACTCCCTCAGGTTACACAGGTTAAAGTCACTGAACTTTTGACCAGGTTAAATGGCATCACTGTCACTGAAAAACAACTACTGTCACTGACAGGCAACTTACACACACTAAACGGAAAATTAAAAATAGGATCCCTTTGCATCAGTAAAATATTGAATATGAAATGAAAATGAGGTACTGTAAATCCACTGACAACTGTCTGATTTAGTCATAATCACAACAGTTGACAAAAATGTGCTTGCTTGTAAAGAGAAGCCAATCATTTCATATTGACATTTTCTGTCATGAGCAGCATCAGGAATAGGTTGAGTGTGTGTGTTTGAATATAATGCTTTATAAAGAAGCTAATATCACTAAATAATTGATTAGAAAATTTTCCAGTTTAGCAATTTTACAGATAATTATAAATTTGTTTGTATTCAGTATTCTTATACCTCTTCCATCTAGCTTGATAAATTATGTATTTCTATTTTAAAAAAATCCCCCAATGTGCACATAGATAGTGTCTAGACAGTTTAATTTTGCTGAATTTGAAACCATGTGGACATGTAAGTTAAAAGAATTTAATTTTTATTATGCATCTATTTTATTTAAAGCAGTAGTAAAGGTTATTTAAAAACAAAGGAAAAGATATGCTCGTGGAAAAATAAGTGCATACTAAAAACATTAAAATATTAATTAGTGTGAGGACATAAACATTACAATTAAAAGCAGGAATAAAGGTTTTATAAATTCAAACTATTTTCATAGATCCAGGCATGCATTCAGTCATTCAGAGCTCAAACTCTTTCATGTCTTTGCTTATTTCTACATAAGAAATAATAGGGCTACAACACTGTAGTGAATGTAGGAAATTGCATTTCTAGTGCTTGTAATCAGGACACAAAACTTTTGTCTTTCCTTTAGGACAAGTAACCTCAAATTTATAAGGTTATAATTTTTGAAATATTCTACCACATGAAGAACACTTCCCAGTATTTCCTTCTGCAATAGGATAACACTTTACATACCATAATCAGTAATTTCCCTCCTATTATTGAGGTTTTTTAAATGAATGTGATTCAATTAAAATGTTGGTTTTCAATCCTTTGGATGTTCATTCTATTTAAAAATAATCCAAAGATAATGTAAGTTTCCACTAACTGAATCTAACAGTAGCTGACAACAGGTTTGCTTTCTCAGAATCTTGTTCAATATATCAAGACATTTTTGGTGGGTCACAGAGGCAGTTTTCTTTTGGAATTAATTATACTTTTTTTGTATGCTAGCAATAAATTTCAGAAATAAATCATTTAGAATGAAGTTTAATAGTGACAAAACTGCTCTTATAATTTTTTTTGAGTCACCTTTTGTTATCATGCCTCCCTATCCTATGTTTTTCTTTCTATGTGTGTTTTCTTTACACTTGGATAGTAAAAACTTGTAACAATTACATCTCAATATTATGTCCACAAAGCAGTGTAGATGTGAATTATTGTAATTGTCATGTTCAACTATTTGATCTTCTTTTTGCATCAATGAGAGCCTGTAATTCAGGTCATTATAGTATGTGTTAACTTTTTAAATTCTTTGACCGTTTGGTTTTCTGTTTTTTCTTTTTTTTTTTTTTTTTTTTTTTTTTTTTTTTTTTTTTACAAAAGAAAAATCCAAAAACTTAAGTTTTTTTTTTTCTCTTTTCTTTTTTTTCCTCCTCAGAATTTATAGAAAATTTCAATACCTTTTAAATCCTCGTCAAGTTTATAGTCTTTCTGGAAATGGACCAATGCCAGGGTAAGTCTACAGTTAATATCGTTACCAGGAACTCATTTAATAAAAAACTACATAATCAAATGAAGGGGCTGAGGAACATATAGTATGCTTCAAATGCATCAACACCACAGACCTAAAAATGGCTGCAGAAATTACAGATATTATTGCAAATATGTAGAAATAAAACTACATATCCTCTATTTTTTACTGATAACTCTGCAGGCCACTGTGAGAACTATGAGATAAATTTCATTCCATTTGCAGTTTTCCTTGCTATATCAGCAATGTGAGTTCACTCAGCTGTTACTTTCATGTTGCAAGTATTTAAGCAGCCCCGAAGAGTGACTTGGTAGATATACATTTCTTTTAAATGAATACATGCACATGTGTGTATGTGTGTGCAAATATATATGTATGCACACACCAATACTGAATAACTTCTCCACATATCATTTTACATGTATTGAATATTATTTAGTTATAATTGATGTTTGATGTTGGTGGTATGAAATTTTACTTCAGTCAAAAGTGCTGCAGGAGGATAATTTTTTTATATATATATATATATTATATATACATATATTCATTGACACAAAGTTTATGCGGTTGTTTGATTTTGCGGTATGTTTATTTTTTCCTTTCTATTTGGACCTTGGAATGTTTTATATTAAGAGGTTTGTCTTGAAGGTTGGTGGAGGAAAGAGAAAAGGAGAAAAGTACCTGATTTGTGCGTTGCAGTATTTTATTTCAGCTGTCACACTGGGAAGCATATGCTCTAAGATTTTATGCCATTACTGTTGATTTTAAGGTTAAATATACAGAAAGTGTGTTGATTTTAAGGGAAAAGCGAAGCACTTCTATATTTATTTATTTAGTTATTATTTATTTTTGAAGTCAATTTTCAGAATACTTTATGCTGACTCTACTGACTAAATCTTGTAAATAAAAGCTGTCGTGTAACCCACAGCATGCTGGAAAAAATGCTGAAAAAAAAGGAAATTGGGCAACGCGTGATTCTTCTCATGCTTGTTATTCTGTACAATAACTACGTGCTAATGCTAGTTTATTGGTATAAAAAAAACACAACAGATATGAAGTAATTATGCTACCTAAATAAGATTTAAATAGTGCAAATCTAGAAAACAGATAGAATTTAAAAATTACAGAAAGTCTTTTTTCAGAATTGCTTAGTAAATTTTAACAGAAACAAAATGAGCAACTAGTATTGCCTTATATAAGGTATATACCTAGCAATGCTACACTCGAGGATGAGTTGCTATCTTTTAAAAATCACTGAAATATTTTTGTTCAAATTCAGCTTGCCTCAGTGAAACTGAAAAAAAAAATCAGGCTAAGTACACTTCATTTACTGACAAGTGTACATCTTTTATTGACTGCATTTCCATCTATAACTGACTTCTGGTTTTCCTGTGTCTTGTGATGATGTAAGGAAAATGTATTTTAAGGCAGAAGCACAAGAGGGCAGTGTTAAGTGCAGACAGAAACCCAGCACTGAAGCCATTTAAACTTCAGTCCTTTGAACCAGAACAGGTTTTTTTAGGAAATATTTTTGATTTCTCTTCCAATTAGGAAGCTAAATAGTTTTACTTCAGTGTCACTTTGAAGAAATTTCTAATTAATTTTCAAACAGACATTGCATTTTATTAGGCTTGTTTTGGTGTACTATTTTTATTAATTTCACAGAAAAGTGTAATCCTAAATTTTCTGTTTATCTCTTGCCATCACTTCTTGCCTTGTGGCAGTTCTGTGTAGACTGTGTATGATTTATCTGGTAAGCGAGCAGTTCAGTAAACCATATTTTCTCTCTGTTTCATATACCAATCTTTGTTTCTCTTTTCTGTGAGAGCTGGATCATCTAATACCTGCCACCCATCTATCCATCTGTCCATCCATCCATCCACTCACCCATTCATCTCTACAATGCCAGTTATACTGGTTTCTCAAGCAGAATATTACATTTATTTACTATTGTCTTATGTGACATTCAGACTGAAATAGAGAGCAGTAAGCAACCATAAAGTACAAGGGAAAATATACTGTATACTCCATGCCAGTTACTATTACTGAGTTGAAAGGGAGCATAATAAGAGCATAATATAGCATAGCAATAAGCATAATATAGATTTATTTTAAAATCATTTCTGATTATTATAATATGTTTCAGTTGAGCCTATTTGAGACTTTTTTTTGAATACTAATTCCAGATATCACTAAATCTGTGCCATATTTATAGAACCAAACTACCCATTTTAATCTATAAGTTAATGTTTGTCATTTATTTGTTATGATGTCTTTCTGATGAAATATCCTCATTAACCAAGAGGATAACATTCAAAAGTTCCCTACCTACACTTCCAAACATCTTTAGCTGATGTGAGTTAACATTTTCAGTTCATTTCTGTTGAAAATCTGAATACATTTGTGTAGGATAGCGGAGAGATAAATGAGAGAACTAGAAGACCTAACCCTCAGAGGGGTTTGCAAACTGCTATATCATGAGAAAATAGCAGCAGCTCAATCACTATATCTAACAATGTTCCTCTCAATGGAATAACCACAATCTTTCATAGAAACGTGTTGCAATAAAGGGCTCCTTAGAAGACCTGAGTCTGAAATCAGGTTGAAGCAATCTTGGCTCAGTGGAAGAAAATCCATAATTGGAGTCCCATATATGAATTTCTTTGAAATCTGGAAAGGATACATTCTACTTTCAAATCCATCCCTAAAAAATACAAAAGAAAAAAACAAACAAATCTTAGGACCTCAGTTACTGCACATTTTTAGTAAACTCTCCAATATGTTGTAGTCAAGCAGAAAAATATTTTGAAAAAGGTGGTGATAAATAAATAAATAAAAGTGACTGGCTGTTTACTCAAGTGATTGCGTCACCTGGTTTGTAGTAGGTGGGATGGTGATTGGAGAGCTGCAGGAGCAAAGGTGTTGCCCATAGCTCCCTAGCATGGCCATGTTAAGTTTTCCAGAGTCATTTACATCGAGACTCATGAACATAATACATATAAAAATACATGTGCGATGCAAATAAATGGCATTGCAGCTGACTCCCTGACATTGATTCTTTTCCAACAAGGGAAACTGACTTGCTGTGAGGCCTGAAAATCAAGGAGCTCTCACCCAAAGGGCAACTGTACACTTTTAGGATTGCTATAGTAATTAATGGTTTAGATGTTCTTTATTTGGGAGAAGAGAGATACGTGTGAGCTGGAGGAACCTTGTAAGCTCTGCAGCTGAACACAAGCATAAAAGGTACTCCGCAGTTACAGACTGCCACAGTTAACAAAGTGACATGAAAATTGCCAGGCTGATACATTGTGTAATTTGTGCCTAGCACCTGTGTTTTTAGCCTTGAAAAGAGTTTCCCTCTTTGGTTGTTATATCTCTATAGGAGCCTTCTACTTCTGACAACAACTGTTATTGTGGATTTAATGATCTTGAAGAATCTGAAATTCAGTTATTGTTCACCTCACAGAGAGGTAAATAAAAGCTGGATGAATAGTGTTTGAGCCACAGACCCACAGGACTCTGTAGAGAGGTCACCATTTTGCAGAGGCTTTGTCCCTCTGAAAAGGCTCCCATTCCCTTAAGTCTGTTATTTAAAATGTCTAATTTATGTTATTTTTATTTCATAATAGGAATTATAGCCAAAGAAGCTGCATTTTTTGCAACTCTCTTAAGCATTTAATTTGAAAAAAAGAAATATATATTTTTAAATTCTGTCCACAAGTTTACATCAACAGGCCTTTTAAAACTTAAATTCTATCCACTTAAAAGATGCCCAAGACAGCCAGGTTGAATCTCTTCAACTTACTCTGTAATTTAGTTGGGAATCTACAGCACCTGGGCCTTTATAACTCCACAAAGCAATAAGCCTATTTTGAAAATTACACTATTTTCCCTGATTATTGAAGTAGATTGCTAGAGTATATTCCTGTTTTCTTTGCTGTTAGACACTTGGAATTTGCTGACTATTCTAGGAAGTCATATACACCAAGAATATTTTTCTATAACATAATGACTACTGAGTTATTTTCTGCTGAACAAAACCTTGTGGCCTGTGTTATGCTGCTTTGGAAGAGGTAGGTTTTTGTCAAAGAAAAGCAAAACATGCCATGGTGGGTTGCTTGATTCTTTAAAATGTTTAAAGTAACAGTTGTGTAAAACCTAAAATTGTGTTTTTTAGACATATTTTAATCACCTGTTTAATAATATTGTTCATTTAAAAAAGGACTATTTCTAATATTTTTCATATGATATGTATGACGTCTGTGTTTTTTGCAGTATCAAAAACAATCTTTTCAATTTTATCGATATTTTAAATGTATCAATATTAAAAATTATGCAATATTATATCAATATTTTACATACAAAATGTCTGGCTGGAGTGCTAAAGCTGTGATACAGATTCATCCACCCTCTCTCAACCTTTGTACCTGTTCAGTGCTGAGTACACTTCACACTCACAGTCCCTTGTCCGAAATCTCTCTTAAAAGCATCTGTGTCAGCTTGTCTCCTGTTCATTAGTTTGCTGCCCTCTCTGCATTATTCATCAGGTTCCCTTTTCTCAGTCACCTCAAAATAAGCTTTTGATCTTCACTTTCAAGTTGCCTCTGAAATTCACCGTGTCTATGACATCCAATATCTTTACTCCACCTACGACACAGCCCATGTTGATTCACTTTTCCCAGAAAGGCTTCCTGTGTTCATTCTTGTGATGGGCATATGTCTCTCTAAAACATGCAAGGATGCTGTTTTGGAGATGTCATGGGGATATAATTCATTGTAAGGATCATGAGTTGGACTATGTGATATAGAACAATGTTTTCAGCATTGGGTAACCTAACATAGATTCTAATCTCAAAGGGCATGTTCCATTAAAATGTCCTCTATAGAATCCCCAATAGCCAGGTGAACACACACTGCAGGACTGGGCTCTTTTTTTTTTTTTTTTTTTCTGAAGTGTGTCATCATATTTTTTAGCAAGCCTGTGATTTGAAATTGGTATCTGTTCTTATCTTTAG
>VZSV01000035.1:4504948-4521494 GCA_013398735.1 Nothocercus julius | reverse complement strand
CAGCTCAGCTTTGGTAGTGTTTGGTAGGATGGGAAAAAACATGCTTAGATTTCATTCACATACTCAAGTGAACAACCATTTGTCATGTTTTGTTTTTTTTTTTTTTTTTTTTGATTATTTTTGTTTGTTTGTTTTTGTAAATTGAAGGCACTATGGTCCTTTTGATGAAGAAGTAACCATTTCAACAATGTAGTTGCTTTGTCTTTCAACTTTGTGCTTTCCTCTGGATAACTAACTTAAGGGGATTCAGTGGCAAGTTAAGTAGAACATGTGTGGTAGTGGAATTGCTTGGTTAAACCCAGCATTCTGAATTCAGAAATGGACAAAGATTTTAAGTTACAGAAATTTTCCAAAAGTTCGATAATTGCCAGATCTGTCTTTTGCCAGTATAAATCTGTAAATGAAGGTTCAGATGGCTGTAATTTGCTTTGACGTGATGATGCATTATGGTGCTTTTTTTCACTTTTGTTCACTTCCATTTACACACAAATATAAGTTCTATTCCAAAACACGAGTTTTGGAATAGATACTGCTTCAATCAAAATTATCAAATTGATTGAAAATTTACAGATACCACCCAAGATGGATGGATACCATTCAACAATTTTCCTGTAAATCATAACGTTGAACTTCTGAAGTCCTTTCCTATTTATAGGGAATTTCTCTAAAGTAGGTGGATCTCCAAGTCCTTTTTTTTTTTTCCTTTTAATCTCATCTACAATGGAGAAATCTACCAAGCTAAATAACATCTTTATATCCACTGATAATTTGTAATTTACCTAATATAGCTATCCTGAAATGTTGGTATTGGTAAATTGTAATTTATGTTGAATGTTTTGAATCCATTGAATGTTTTAATGAACTGTTGTGGCTGATATATTTAGCCACCTTAGACTTTTTCTAAGTTGAAAGACAACAGATCCATTCATAACTAGGTACCCTGAGAATGTTCTCTGACAATAGTTTGAAGCAAGAGTTGAGTTGAAATATCAAGAGCTGGATTAACTCTCAGGTTCAGGCTTTTTCTAATAGCAGTGTACTGTAATAGGCCTCAAGTATAATGTTTTCATTTAGAATTTATTTGATAATGCATTGCTTGGATTTTATTTCTCTTCCATCTAAAAGAATGAATGCATAGATAGAGGTGATTATTACTTAAAATGCTCAACTTGCTAATTTAATATTTACTATAAAAAGTTTTAAGTTATAATAAGTTGGCATAATGAATTTATGTTAATCTAATATGTTCATTTGCTATTTTAGGTTAAATTTTTTCCGAGATGTTCCTGAATTCAGAGTACTGGCATGTGGTGGAGACGGAACAGTGGGCTGGATTTTGGATTGCATAGGTAATCTATATTGTTTCCATAATTTTGCTTCATAAGTTACTCATGATTTTCACTTTACTGCTCTTCCTTATTTGTCAACAGGTGGATCCAACTATCTCAAACATCATTTTTTTTCATTTGAATTGTTGAAATGTATTAATTTGTAGGATTATTAAGAATATCCAAGTTATTAAGGATATTCAAAATCTCTCTATAAAGATCCCTACAAAACCTCTTTTTTTTTTCTATTTCTGGGAGTCCCCTGGACTCCAGAAAGCAAGAAATATTGAGTCAGTTTATTTTAATTTTCAGTTTAAAGACAATTCCCTAAACTGAATCAAACCTAATTTTTTTCAAGACCATTTACCTTCACTCATTAGCTTTTTCCAGTGTACATGGTTTTGTTTATACTCCATTATCCCATAATAGGGATAATGAGATAATAGTCTTTTGAAAAGGACTATACTGAGAGCCATGCAAATCTCCCAGCTGTATACTACTTGTACTACTTGTATACTACTACTCCCACAATTCTGTTAGTGCAAGAAATAGATTCTGAATGTTACCTTTTAGCAAACAGGAATCTTTTGCACAAGTTGTACATGTGAAGTTTAAAAAAATAGGTTGTTTGAGAAACAGACACTTTTCAGTTTGATCATTTCTTCCATGGTCTTCTGATTAAAAATAATCTTAACAGAGAGCAAAGCATGAGGAAAAAACAAAATTTCTATCTCCACAATTGATGAGACTTTTAAACTTGACTGACTTTTTTTTTTTTTCTTTTGTTTAAAGCCTTAAAATTTTGCATTACACAGGATTATGCCTAAGTGACATTTACACCACTTCCAGTGGTAGAGATTGTATAAAGTTGATGGGTTTGACTTTAAACACTGGAAAAGCATAGTTAAGAGATAAAAGTTACTGTAAGCACATAAAATTAAAAATATTAGTTATTAACTGCAAAATATGGTCTTGGAGACTTAATCAGATCAATCAGTGCTCATCTTGAATATCAGATTTAATTTTTGATGGGCAAAACTTTAAGTGCTAACTGCAAGGAATTATTGGGAATGACGCTTATGTGTAAAAAAGAATCTGTGTAAATACGTAGTTAAACACAAATTAAACTATGCAGATGAAAAGGTACCAGATTTCTCATTATTTGTGTTCTTAACTAACTTCTTAACTAATTTTAATAGGCATTCATCTGAACTGAGAGAAGAACAGAGAATACAGCATAATCAGTCTCAAAAAGATTTTCAGTATCTTTTTTTATGCCAGATATCATGGGTTCCAGAAGTCCTTGTGAAAACAATAACATAAACTAATGATTAATGTTGACAAGGGGAGGGGCACTTGTAGAGCTTGTTGTGGAGAATGTGGCAGAATCTCCTATTGAAGACAAATGTCACTGTCATTCACTGAAACAAAACTTAAGACAATAATTGTATTGCTACTGTGCAATTAGATTTTTGTTCCTTAGTCATGTTTTTTTCTTCTTTATTTACAGAGAAAGCAAACTTGCTTAAGCATCCTCCAGTTGCTATCCTGCCTCTTGGGACTGGCAATGATTTAGCAAGGTGTCTGAGATGGGGAGGAGGTAAAAACAAATTAAAATATTATTCATTACATAATTAAAAAGAAAAAAAACTTCTTTTGCATCAAAATCTACTCTAAACATTTTAATTTCTCCTTTATGATGTATGTAAAGAAATGCTATGCCTTTCATCTTTTTGGAATGAGTTAACTGTAAATGTTAAACAAAATGTTTCATAGATATTGAAGATGATAATCACTCTTCATATTTTGTCTGTAGCTTTCACTGGCACCAAAAAGCTCTAAGGTGCAATGTAAGTGGTATA
Source organism: Nothocercus julius (assembly GCA_013398735.1). Lineage (NCBI taxonomy): Eukaryota > Metazoa > Chordata > Aves > Tinamiformes > Tinamidae > Nothocercus > Nothocercus julius. The sequence goes on along the minus strand of VZSV01000035.1, from coordinate 4,518,304 downwards.
TATAATAATTGTTGGTTTTTTTTACCATCTTTTTTTTGCAGTTATTTCTTTGATCAATGCATTAGAAAAGATGTATTCTTAAATGTATTTTAATTGGAGCTGTTCTGAAAGAGTTACAGAAAACAGCTAATAATGGGTTTGGAATGGTTTTCTCTTTTTTAATATTCATAAATATTGAATGAAAAATATGTCTCAGCCTCAGACTAGTTCCTTTGATCCACTTCCCTTCTCTTCTCCTGCAGAGGATTCCAGACAATAAGTACTATGGTGTCATTTATCAGGCAATGAGGAGACAAAGAATGCTGAAAAAGGAATATATATAAAGACAAACTTTTAATATCCTTTGCATCCTTTCCTGGATGCATAGAGCCTAACTCTCAGCTTCTCCCATAGCTTATTTTCATCCAGGATTTACATTACATTATGAAAAAAAAAAGAAGAGCAGGATAACTTGAAAAGAGAAACAAAAGTAGAAAGTCTTAGACAAGACTCAATCTCTGGTGAAAGCATGTCAGCCTGTTCTCCCAGCTCTCAGTTGGTCATTTCAGTCCAGTTGTTTTTTACTTGCAACTCAGGTGTTTATTTGGAACTTCTTGGCCTTTGTGTGCAAACCTCTTCTTTCTCTTATCTCCTCATGGCACATTTCTTCTCTTAATTCCTGTCTTGCTATCAGATAGATTTTTAGCAAATTCTCTGTATTTTTCTTATTATAGAGCTTCTTTGATAATTATAATACTCTGTCAAATTATTTCAGGATCCCCTTTTCTCCAGCCTGTCTGGTGACAGAGTCTTGGAGAAAATCATATCAGCCAAGCGTCACTTTCTTGATAACTCATCAGGTAGAATGGTAGAATAATTCAGTCTGGAGGTGATCACAGGAAGTGTTTTTCCCCCTTATATCCAGTGTGAATTTCCCTTATTTCAATGCTGCACTCCTTGTCTCTTACCTTGCCATTATACAATGCTCTGAAGAGACTGTCTCCGTCTTCTTCATTGTTTTTGACAGGCTATTATTAGGTCTGCTGTACTATCTGAACTTGATCATCTAATCAAGTATCTACTGATCTAGTTTCTGACCCATCCAGACAGTAACATCCTAATTTGGATGCAGATATGTTGAGGGAAAAGTGTTGAACACCTTGCTGAAATTGAGATAATTAACATCCACTCTTGTCTCCACAAATGCAGTCGTTTTATCATAGAAGGGAATAATGTGTGTCAGGCATGATTTAATCCTGGTAAATCTATCATGTGTTCAGCTTTTCCTTTCATATGTCCAAAAATGTGTTCCACTCAGTTTTGCTACATTATTTTTTCGGAGATGAAAATGAGGCTAACTGGCCTGTAATTTTCTGGCTTGTTCTGTTAGCCTTTTTGAAGACAAGTTCAACATATGTCTTTCTCTGGTCATCAAAGGCATCAAAACCCTCAGTGTAGCCCATCTTGTCATGTGGACTTGTATGGATGGAGTTCTCAAAAGTAATCCCTTTTTCAGTCTCGTCTGCAGATGATTCTTCTCTTTTAACTCCGCCTCTGAGCACAGAAGCTTGGGAGACATTGCTGGTGAAGAATGAGGCAAAGAAAGCATTGAGAACCTCAGTCTTCTCTATATTGGCCTTTCACCTCTCCCATCTGTCAGCCCCTCTTTTCTGTGTTTTCTCTCTGCTACTGATTTGTAGTCTGGTGATCCTTTCTCTTGGTGAAATTCCCTAGACCATTTATCTATTGTGGAAGGAAGGAGGTAAAAACATTTGAAGAACTTGATATGTATTTGAGAAATGAATGTAAAGCAAAAGTATTCAGTGGGGGAGATATCTGTAAACAAACTGGGTCTCTCATGAAAGAGTTCTGCAGGAACAGAGCACAGTGTTGTACTATTAATAGCAGTATCCTCTAGTATCAGTGATAAAAAATGTATTCCAATCCTGATAGACTGTGGAGACTTGTCAGTTCATTGTCAGACTTCATGTAGTGATTTTGGTACTAATTTAAAAGATTACATGATCTGATTTCCGTTTCACTTTGTGAAATTTCAGTAATGAATAAAATCAAGCACTGCTCCTTTGAGATAAATGATAGTACTTAGAATCTTAAGACTAAAATATGTGAAATTGTTAAAAAAAAAATAATAATTTTCTGGCATTCTTTTTCAGGATATAATTTCAAATGACATTCTCTTCAAAAACTCAAAATGAAGTCCTAACACCTGCCTAGATGTCTTGATCAAATGTCTCTGAAAATCAAATGTCTTTTCCGTCACTATGTAAAGTTATTGATCAGTGCATTTAATTATGGTTCTTGATGGTCCTTCATAGTAGGTATACTTCAAATATATCTTCAAATTGTTCTCCACAGGTTGAAAATTTCTAGATTCTCCAGAGTATGGAATTCCCTTATGTTTGCTCAAGTTATAGGTACATCTGCCTCTCAGTATTTAATAATTTTTTTTCCTGCTGTGTATATACCTTCCTTCCTCATAGAGAATGTCAGATATTGGCTGTCAGGCACTTATCAGTTATGCTGCAGTTATGCTGTATCAGTTATGCTATAAGATATGCATGAAAAGTTCCTTTGAATTTACAAACTATAAGAATACCTGAGATGGTTTCCCATTCTGTCTGTGGGCTGGTTACTGCAATCCCTGATACTCGTATCTTGGTCCTATCTGATTTTTGCCTTCTGCATAGGTGAATCATGAGCTTCATTTACCTGCTCCTGTATTCTTCCTTTTCTCTTGGGAAAACATAACACTTCAGCAAGTTAAAAAGCTGCAAGAACAAAATTCCTACCATTATTACCATCAACTTGCAACATGTTTATTCTGTTGTCTGGATCAATTTTTAACTCTCATCTGAATCTGAAAAACTGATCATATTTTTCTCTTCTATGAGCCCACTAGCTTTTAGCAAATATTTTATCTAAAAATGCTTTTTTACTCATCTGTTTGTTTACAACTCAGATTAATTGTGTTTGCTTGTTTCATCTTCGCATGCTGAGAAGGACTGAGTAATTGCAGTGGAAGTTTGCAGAGACATTGTTTATTTATATTTTTATTTTTTAGGTCTTGTCATGCTACTTGATTCTTTTCTCTGTCACTATGGCATAGGTTCCTCAATGATGTGAAACAGATAAAATAAGTTCACTTCTGCTGATATTTTCAAACTTTCTGCAAGAGAAGATGGTAACAAACAACAATGGACAATTATTATTTTTAATTACATTTCTTAGGATCTGTACTGCCATCCACTCCTATTTACTTCTGTTTTGATTTATTCTATCTGAACTGAAAATTACCAGTTGAAAACTAGCTGATGTAATAGAGAATATATTCTGTCTTTCATCATTCTTTGCCTAGTTACTTTCTGGTGCCATAACACAGATTTTCTGGAACTTTGATAGGATGAGAGGGAGAAGAGACAGGTCTTCAAGAAACTAGATTACTCGTGAATGATCTCTAGCATGCAGACAAATGGAATTGTGCATATATTGTGCACTTATGTGGTGGTGACAGTAGTTAACTAAAATTAACGAATAAGAATATATTGTGCAACAATAAAATCATAAAGCAGTACATCAACAGAGAGTCTCCTCATACAAGGAGACCTTGAATTTTCATTTCATCGAGTTTTTATTTTCTCCTTCGGAAATGCTGAATTTTGATTGAACCAGTAGCTATAAAAAGAACTCCTGATATTTGTCCCAGTTTTTCCCTCTACCAGATACATACCTTCTGCTTCCTGAAGATGAGGCTGTAATTTATTAAAGTGGCTAATGAATCCAGAAGTGTATCTTGCTTGAATGTGAACATTTATCCCTGCTTTGAAGAAGGAATGAATCCACAGATCTTGCTACAGACCTGTTTTGTCTGAATAGCATTTAAATTCAATAATATTCACCCTTTCTATGTGCCTACATGTACTTTGGCTTATTTATAATACTCAAAAGATTGTAAGCAATAATTTTTTAACTAATTTTGGATACAGTGCAGTATACTACAGTAGATAATTACAGTTAAGTAGTGCAGTGAACTACCTAAAACTTGTGTGCTTCATGACAAATAAGAATAAGATACAGAGCAGTATGAAGAACAGTTCATGAAGAAGTTGTTAAAATGTGGAAAATCGGAACTATTGTGCTGAATAGGCATCTTATCAGTTGTGAATGGATTTCACATTTTGCATTTTTTATGTTAATTTTTAGGTTACACATAATGAAAACATTGAAAAGGCCCACAGTAAATAGCTTTTCACTTTTTACTCTATTGTCAGACTTTCATTAGACACAAATTAGACACACATTAGAGATTTATATGTCTTTTTTTGCATAAAATTTGAAATTAAAGACATTAAATGCTAAGGTTCATTTTATATCGAGAATTTTTTACAAAGTATGACTTTAAGTATTTGGATAACTGGTATAATCATTTTGAAAATTTCATGAAATAGCAAGTTTAGAAGATCAAATTATTTTCTCCAATGTCAGTATAAATCAAATGCCCAGTGAAATCTATAGAGTTACTCTAAGTTTACAGTGTAAAAGCCATCTCTGTATTTGTATTCCTTTAATGACAGATACTGGAAAATTGCCAGTACTTGAAGACACAATCCTGCTTTGCAGGTTTTATATGAATGATTTTCATCTTTCCAGTCACCAAGAAAGAAAAACAAATAAAACTGTAATCACGCCTGATCAAAAACATCGTCTTCACTTTTTGTTAGGTTACGAAGGTGAGAATTTGATGAAGATCTTAAAAGATATTGAGAACAGTACAGAAATTTTGCTGGACAGATGGAAATTTGAAGTAATACCCAATGATAAAGATGAGAAAGGAGACCCAGTGCCTTACAACATCATCAATAACTACTTTTCCATTGGCGTGGTAAGACTTATGCTTATTTATAAGTGTTTTTTTTCACCTCTATTCTGAATAAATATTTGCATTGTAAGTCTCCATGAAGAATGGTTGGCAACAATTCATCTATCATGTTATTTTTCTAGTGAAATGAGCATGTAGATAACTGACAGCAATTTACATAAATTTATGTACATTCAAACCAAAATTACTTTTCAGGATCTTCTACCTTCCCAGGTATAAAGAAGATACTCGTATTGTTCCTAGTAGTTTATGAGCAGCCAGAACACTAAATATAGATTGTCATTATAAAGATCTGTAAAAAGAAAAAAAAAGATAAAAGGAAAAATAATCACTTAATAAGAACTCTAAGTAGCCCCCACTGTTAGTATTCAGAAATTGAAAACTGTTTAAAAGAACAATCACATTCTTTATGCCTTCAGGGTAATTTTAAATAATAAAATAAAAAATACCCCAAGTATCTTCTTGGTTCTGTCTATAGGTGGATATTCACGTTTAGACTAAATCATGTGAATACAGGGAACTGCATTTCCCGCTTGTGTTTCTCCATGGTTTCTGCTAATTTCATCTGGTATCCAGGCGGCTTACAGGAGAGGGATCAGGGGTTGTCCAATTTGCCTGTCCTGTAGTCATTTACTATGTATGTAATCTTTTACAATTTCAAATGCAATTAGAAGTGATCCACAATGATGTTGAAGTTTAATAGATCGTTTGGTTTATAACTCATACACAACTGTAGTCTAATTAACATAGAAATGTGCCCTCCAATAGCTAGCTCTGACTGTTCTAAAACAAATAAAAAAAGAAATTGCTCCATTTACCTTGTACATTACAAGAATCCATATACAACTCATTCTGTAATCCGGTGTTTCAAAATGCTATAGAAAGTTTTTTAATAGAAAGTACTACATACACACTGTAAATCCAAGAAATTAAAGCTCTGTCAATTTACTTGATCTTTGTACTTCAGCCTTAACAAGATTCTGCCACAGCTTTAGATGGTTCTATATTTTCTTAATGAAACTTTTGCATAATATTGTTTGTAATTCCATAGTCAAGGAAAAATATCATGATAGTGGAAATGCCCTGGACAGGGGGATGTAATCTGTGACTTTGTCAAAAGACAATATTTATGCTAAAACTTACAGATAAGGAAAAAAATATATATTGCATTGAGGAAGCAAGGAAAAGGTGAGAGGGATGAGATTTTACGCCTGCATATTATTATAATGCAATTTAAACAGTTTATAAAATGTAAAGGAATACCATGTGTAAAGGCACAGCACAGAAGCAGGAAAATGAATGCCAAATAGATAGCAGGACATCTGTGAATGTGCCAGACTTCAAAGAATTCTTCAGCATTACTCAAGAGAAGAAAACAGAATTTTATTCAAGACAACTTGCATTGAAATTATACAGTGGCAAGATTATAAAATAAGGACATTGTAATCTACTTGCAGAATAGTTGAGGAAAATAGCCTAACATTTCAGGCTCTACAGGCAACCAAGAAACCCCGTTTTCTGTTAAAACCTGTGAATACATGAATTTAATCATATTAACCTTATGATTTTTTTCACATAATAGAAATATGAGAGGTACAAAGTGATGTCAACAATAGACAATACGTTTTCTTCAGCATCTTAAATTGTTAAGATGATATTTTTGAAGGAGTAAGATTTCTGTCAAGTTTATGGCACACAGAAATGTACAAAAAGCTTCTCTCAATTTCATTAAAGTGAGCAATAAGACAAAGCAAATAAAAAAATGAAATTGGAGTTTAGACTTGTTACAATTATTTAATTCTTATATTAGGTAGCATTTGTGGTAATTCTTGAAAAGCAAGACAAAATGTATATGTCTATGCAAATAGACAATATACTGAAAATGGGTTACCAAGCAGCTAGAACTGAAATAAGCCAAATTTCAAAACAGCAAAGCTGTTTTCAATATGTGATGCCTAATACAAACTTTGAGAAATGCTACTGAATAGGGAAAACCACTGTTTCTCACCATCTTGGACACCTGTATGTAGTTACTGATAGCTGAGAATGCAACTTAGGTCAAGTGAATAGCAGAGAAATGTAAGTGACACCTACAGATGTATATTAGCAGAAGTTGAAAGGGTTGTTATTGTAGAATATTGTGCATTATTCATAAACTCATAGAAAATGGTACTTGATGGCCTCAGAAAGTCACCTATCTGTTCCTCTCCCTAAGGAAGCGTCTGTGACACTTGTGTCATTCCTGACAGATATTTGTCCAGTTTGTCTCTAGAATTACTTCATTGTGATTACCACTACATACTGAAGGATGTAGGCAATAGTGACCTCACAAGCACAGCAACTTGGTTGATCAAGTATTATTTTATTGTGATTTTGTTATAACAAAAATTTTGTCATATCTAATTCAAATTGTCTTGGTGTAGCGTAGCCCCAGAACATCTTGTCCTGTACAGAGTGGATAAGGTGAATCATTTATTCTATTCCCCTGTTAAAATACCTTTTGTTTTCTAGAAGGCTGATCTGTTCTTGTGTGCTTGTGTCTTGTGTTCTGTAGCCTAACCAACCCCAAATTCACAGAATCACAGAATGGTTGAGGTTGGAAGGGACCTCTAGAGATCATCTAGTCCAACCCCCCTGCACACGCAGGGTCCCCTGCAGCAGGTGGCTCAGGACTGCGGCCAAGCGGGTTTGGAAGATCTCCAGAGAAGGAGACTCCACAACCTCCCTGGGCAGCCTGTGCCAGGGCTCTGTCACCCTCACAGTAAAGTTCTTCCTCATATGGAGATTAAACTTCCTGTGTTTCAGCTTGCACCCATTACCCCTTTACCTGTCACTGGCCAGTCAGTCCTCAATCCACTTCACTGTCACAGATCATGTTTTTTAGACATCCAATCATTTTATGTGTGTTTAGTTAAAATCTGAGAATTCGGTTCAGTTATTTTCTGTGATCCATACCTCTCTGGAACTGTAGTGCTCCCAGTTAGATACATTTAATGTCTTATCAGCACTAAGCAGAGAAGAGGAATTAATTTCTGTGTCTTGCAGATGATACCTTTATTACTAAAAAAAAAAAAAAAAAAAAAAAAAAGTCTTCTTACCAATAGCTTATCTCTCTGGATCAGATTCTCACCAGCAATATGGACTTCATTCCTGCTTATAATTTTTAGAAAGGGAGAAAGAAAAAAAAAAAAAAAAAAAAAAGAAATTTGCCTTATTAACATTAGCATGATTTTTTATTCCTGTTTGACTTACGCCCATTGTTAATTCCACATTGTTTTCTGAAAAATCACTACAGTATATCTCATTTGGGTTTTACACAGCCGATTCTTCCTACCTATGTGTAAAACTACCACTCACTGAATTGCACCTTTTTTTTAGTTCTTGCACTGAAGCACTATTAATACCAGAAGTTTTCTAAAAAAAAAATTACATTACTTATAGGTTCATCTCAAACACTAAGCACAGTTTTTGTCGCACTATGAATGGAATCTGCCGTATGGATTTTGTAACAGTATGCCATAAATTGTATTTGACAACAAACATAATCTGAATGCCTGCCTAAAAAGGTCAAAGGAGAAAATCTAAATAAAAACTAGATAAAGCAGTGCTTGACATGAGACTCCTGCTGGTTTAGGACTGTAATTCATGTTGGGTGTACCTCTGTGAAAGGATGGCTTTATCTTCTTGACTTCTTCAGTGATCTCGACAGGCTGCTGTTAGATCCACGTGAAACATGAATCAGGCTGGAACTCTGAGCCTGATCATTTCTGGATCTGCAGGTCTACTGCTGGGCCCAGTCTCTGCCTGGCCTCATCACCAAGGCCCTGCCCAGCCATCGCGGTGTTGTGTCTGACCCGGTTAACTCGCTGAGCTTTAACTCAGTATGATAAGATGATCTAATAGCTCAAGCTTCGGTACGAAGACACCAATATGTTATTACATAACATGATGTCAGTGAGATAGGACCAATAGCAGATCTCTGTCAGCCATTGCTTCTGTATAAGGGTTTCTATCATCAGCAAAATAGTGATGAACTCAACTGAGAAGGAATGCTTTGTAACAGATGTGACAAATTTTGTTAATGTATTCAAGATAAGAAAAAAAACATTTTTATACTCCAAGATAGGTACTATACAGTGTATACATGCAGACAAATGAACAAGAAATGTTGAGATTCAGTAAATGAAATATATGAGATGTTCAACCTCGTGGAAGCACAGAACACACAAAAAACATACAAAGCATCAGCCAAGCTGTGTCATTTACTGAGCATGAGCTAGAAAACATCTAAGAGCAAAGTAGAATAAGATAAAGATTTTCAAGTGCTCACATCCATCATTCTCTCAGGATGGCAAGATACCAGGAGAGAAGTCCCATCTGCTTCCTAGTATTACTGGATCACTGAAACAAGCTAAATATCCAAGAAGAACATGTATAAACGAGTCAAAGAATTTTTGCTGAGAAAAAAATAATCAAGAATATAGTTGGACCATCTGAAAATATAAGCTTGCCTTGGAAAGTCATAGATGCCGTGAGCAGGCCAAACATAACTGGTAATATTAGGGGAAAGATAAGCTGGTATGATACAGACAGGAAATATCAGGCCAACCATTGAAAAGAGACTACTTAAATACAAACATTGCTGTCAGAATTTGGAGAAAAGTATTCATTTTCCCCATAAACTGCACAGCCTGCCTTGATAGTCATACATTCATGAACTACATTGATGTTGTCAGAGTGACTAACAAGCACTCAGTTCAATTATATTTGTTTTTGTATGGTATCACAGCCCGAATATTCTGTCCAGTGGGCTTCTAATGAATTTCTGTAGCTGACGCATTTTCAACTTACCATTCTTCCACTGAATTAGTCTAGAATTTTCCCTTTATGGAGCTTGGCTCTTCTCTTTATGGAGCCAAATTAAGTGAACATTAATCAGTACTAAAAATATGTTAACAAAAAGATTTTCTTCCTATTTTCTTTATCATTTTTTACCTTTAAAACCCATCATAAGCTATTAACAGATCTATTTAACTATAATTTACGTTGTTATAATCACATAAGATCTTATACCACATATGCTACTTAGCCTCTTGCAGCTCCATAATTAGAGTGTTGAAGCATAATAAACAAAACTTGCAAACATCTGCATTATCTTTCAGTACAAGTTTGTTCAGAAAGAAACATCACTGAGATCGATTTTGAGACAAATTATAGTAGCTGAAGTATAATCTGTCTTTATATAAAAGAGTAAAGATATGATTCTTTAATAAGAGTAATTCTCTTATTATAAAATAATATATTTCTGTGGTGTTTCTGCAGTATGCAAGGTTTAGGAGTAAACCTATAGCAGTAATAGGTATTTACAGATATTAGCAATGACCGTATATTGTGTTTAAGTAGAAATGTTATGTATAAATGACTAGTTGTGGGACTTAATGATTTCCAATCTCAATTTTGTGCCTGCTGGGTCAGATTCCATCGAATTTTGTACTAACTTTTCTCCTACTTTTGATCAGGTTAGGTAGCTGTTTTGTGTGTAAAGAACACGTGGAGCTCCTCTATTCAGACTAATGAACATTTGGTCAGGCCAAAAGGACTATAGAGGCTTCTGTCTCCTGAGATAATAGCAGAGTACATTAGAGACTTTCTTTCTGTGTAGATTCTGAACTGCTCTACCCTTCATCAGAGACATGCACGTATTAGTTTAAGCTTACTTGGAATTCTTACTTTTACTGCTCTTCTACACAAGTTATTTTAACTGTCCTTGCTGATAGAATCATGCTCCATAGAAAGCTTAAGGGTATAGCTAATCTTACTCAGAGTTTTTGATTTTCACAAGACACATAATGTGGAGAAAGCATATGTGATCTCTCTATTCACCAAGACAACATTTATACAAGTATCTTCCATTGAGCTGAAACTTTGGATACATATGCAAACACATACATAAAAACATATTTGAGAAGTAAAAGGAGTGTAACACTCTAGGACTATAAATAAGACAATTACCTGCTAGAGAATAGTGATAGCCAGATTCCTGTTCCATATGTGGTTTTTGTCCGTTTGGTTAACGTGTATGTGGCAATTCAGAAACTGCCACTAGCTGACTATGACTTCTTTTCCAACATCAACAAAAACAGAATTTTAATGGTGAAACAGAACTCATACAAGTAGAACACATCAGCCTTTGATTCTGTTTTTTTGTAATGTGGTGTTAATTTCATGTGGTAATATTCCCATCTGGATGATCTACAAAAATGTTTTTTTGCTGGTGTATACAGTTCAACAGTGTATATAGTTCAACTATAATTTGTAGTTTCAACAATGAAGATTATTGAAAGTTCATAATCTTATAAAAAGATTATTGAAAGAAATAATCTCTTAAGTTTTATAAGAAAAAAGTCAGTATTAAATGCTCTTTCTTAAACAACAACAACAAAAAAAGTTGTCCAACAGAGGTGAGACCTCTTTCACCCTAATACTACTATATGAAGTATGTGTTATCTGCAAAATTACCAGAAAGTAGCAAAGGTCCATGATAAAGACAAGTGTACTTTTATGACACCTAATGTATTACTTATCCAAGTGCACTATCAAATAGATATTTGCATGGTCATGATTTAATATCCTTCAGCCTTAACCAGTCACTAAGAACCTCTTATTCTGCCAGTAGGAAAAAGTATGTCTGCTTAATTCTTATAATCGTAAATTTGAGCTTGTTATGGGTCTGCTTCCCCATGACTATACTCAACTTCCACTTTCATTACATTTTCCTAATTCTTTTTTACATAACTGGAAGAAAAATCTAACCTAAAATAATTTGTTATTGTTGGTTTGTTTCTTAAAAGAACATTTCATTAGCATGAATAGAAGCTTTGCATATCACAATTTTACTCACAAATGTCAGAATATAAGAAGACTTGTTCCTCTAGCTGCACTGTGGTCCCGTAGACTACTATTTCATCTAACGTATTTTCAGAATATCCTGATTTCCACAAACAATTACTTTATTATAGCATACAGTTTACAGAAAGGAAGGATTTCAGGGTTTACAATAACCATATATTTTGAAGCTCCAAAACCTCACAGCGTTTTGTGGTCACAGTGGTCAGAGGAATTTTTTTGTAACAATGTGTGAAAACCTCCTATGTAAATTAGCTATTTAGGCCCTGATTCAATGCACTTTCATCTTTATACTAATTCAGCATGACATTTGAGTATGTGTTTAAATAGTCCTGATCTAGCAAAGTAGTTAAACACACATTAAATTTTTAATCTTCTTCTGCAGTGCCATTAATATGACTGGAAAAATGCACATGCCTAAATCTGAGCATTTGCTGTTATCTAATCAATTATAGGGAGATTTTTGTGTATACATAACTGAAAATCTTGCTTAGTGGTTTGCCGAGCTAATATGAACATAAGTACATACTTAAATGATTTGGTGAATCATAATCATCACTTTGAATGTGCTAATGGCGTCCTGTTATATATTACATTATTTCTGTGCCAGTGAGAGAAGGAATATTACGTAATAACAGATATTATTGCTCTGTAATCCAAAACTCTTTTTCCTCCAAAAAGAAGGGAAACAAGAATGAACAGTTCATCCATGTGTGAGTATAAATACTATTTTAAAGGAACCATATTGATATTGGGTATATGATAACATAAGCCTCAATCCTGCAGCCAGTTCTGTAGGAGAGATTGTGGGATCTATGATGAGGCTTATGGTGACCTATGATGAGGTCTTGGAGAAGGGATCATTTCAGACAGATGCAATCCCAGATTTGAAATATTATCCACAAGTTGCTAGTAGTTTGATCTGTAGTTTCCTTGCTAGCCTTTAACGGCCAAACATTACTAATCTTTTATGAAAGTAGTCATTCTTACAAAATTTTGCAGTTTACATGTTTTTGATCATGTTTACTCTTCATCTTCTTTTGCTATTGAAATTCTTCTGCAAACATATTGGGCATAAAATATAGCCAATAGGGGTGATATGTGTTTTTCATTTACAGTGGTTATTTCTTTCTTATATCAGGAACAGACATACGAAATGCTTTGGAAAGCTGGAGCTGTAATAGATGTTCATAGGTAAGGACCAGTAAGAGCCTCTCCGAAGGTTTTCCTTCTCTGCTGTGGGAATGATGTTTCCCTGCGTGTGCAGAATGTGAATTCTGTAGCTGGGAGAACTTGAGTCTTGTAGTAAGGAATACCTATATTGTGACACTGATGTCAGCACTTCAGGCTAGCTTATTTTCTTCCACAGCTGTGGATTTAGTTTACCTTTTCATCCTTCTTGCCAGCAAACCTCCAACCTTTCATAATGTGGAAGGTTAGCAAGAGATCTGCACTATGCTGCATGTAATGGGTAATGTACTTTTAAGTGAAGAGCTGAAGGTTCACTTTACTACTTAATGAAATTTACCACTACAAAAAGAAATTGTTTTCTGAAATAACTTCTCTCATCTTTT
>VZSV01000035.1:4492579-4504854 GCA_013398735.1 Nothocercus julius | reverse complement strand
GTAAATTATATAGATAGGTTAAGATTTGTCTGTGCAATGTTCCTTTTCTCAGAAAGAGATTACAGATATCGGAGAGGGATTCACTGTATGTTTTTTATCAAGATCAGTGAAACTCCAGTTCTTTTGGCAACATTCACATTAGCCAGCAATTTGCCTCAGTAGGAGTACAGCATAGGAGTACATTGAATCAAATGAGGCTGAAGCTCATGCATCTACACAACACGCAATTTGGGATTTCATTTCAGATGGGATAAGGTCAGTTCCTCTGGGCTGAACTCTCCTGGCACGGTTGTCTCAAGTTGCCTAATAGACTAGTCATTGCTAGGAGTTAATTGCAATAAAAGTTCCAAAGATGTAAGAGTATATTGTGTAACTTACTTTCTTGTTCTCCTATTTTCCTACATAGATTCATTTTTATTTTGGCATATTAGGTGTCTGAGAGTCTTCATTTAACTTGTCGCGATGAGGTTAGAACAATGGTGGATACCTTGAACAGAGAGAAAGATTCCTGTGTTTTAGATTTATGAATAGCTCATGCACTTGCTATCACTTATTACCCATTTCTGTCACGCAGAATTATTCATCTGGTGTAGAAAGACTAGAAAGGTACTTCTTTCTTAGAGTCAGTAAAAACTTTAAGAAAAATCATTGTGAAAGTCTTTGACTTCTAATTCCTTCTCTTTAATTTATAAGGGATTTGGAAAAAATGACTATTTTTAGAATAGCTCTGAAGAGATTTATGTTGAATTTTGTGATTGACAGAGCAAATCGTATTAAATAAAATGCGATAGGGCATTATAATTTTGCTAAACAGATACATAACAGTGTTTTGTGGGCAGAAATGCAGTAAAATAAAACCAGCACTTTTTCTAGTGTTTACCTCAGCCAGCAGATTTTGAGTCTTGTGAAACCTCTGAGATATTCATAAATTTTGTTGGTTTGATTTTTTTTTCTTTCTTTCTTTCTTTTGTTTTTTTAAAGGAATTGACTACAAAGCAACCTAGCCAGCAGCTACTGTCGCAAGTGACAGTTATAAATGAGAGTATATGCCTAAAGACATAATTAATCTGCAGTGAACTCAGAAGAGCTCCTTAGCTAAATGCAACTAAATCAGCTACACAGTGTATAATTAACTTACAACTATATTAGTCCTAGTACAATATTACTCATTATATATGTAAGGTATTATTTTCTCCATATGAAATTTGTAATGTACTAAGTAATGATTAAGAGTTCATTATAGTATTTCATTCATATTATCATAATATAATTGTGATGTGTGTTCATCTTGTTAATGCTGTTATTGTTAGTAGTTCATAAAAGAAACGCCAGGGATATAGGAAAAATATGATGTTTTTTGCACACAAAGTGAGAAGTATCTGTGTTTAAATGAAATTGAAATTTTAGTCCTCATCCTCTTCTTGTAATTCTGGTTGTTAATGATAAGAGGAAAGTTGTGAGGAAAGTTAAAGCCAACAGTACTTTCTATTTAAGAGTAAGGTAAATAAGCTGAAAGATACCAATATTCTTAAAAGTCTCATACTGAGCTAAAAGTAGGAAGAATTTTAGAGAGCTGAGAAAATGACCTGAAGGAAAAGGCAAATATACTGAACATATGTGAGGCTAGCAGTGGAGGTCAATTGCATCTGAAAGAGAAATTTATGAAACACATTCAACCTGTGCAGAATGTAAATTTGGCTATGTGTATCCTCGCATACCTACACCTTGGACCTGGCTAAACAACAAAAGATGTCTAACATGCTCTGTGCACACAAGCTTTCCATTTTGTTTAAAAAATGATTTTCAAAAGCTTAAGGTCTGGCTATCCAGAAATATCCAGCTATCCATGCAAGAGTAAGGTTAGAAAGAAATGTATATATATATACATATATACAAAGGAGTTGGGATCACTTGTAATCATTCTGTTTTCATGTGAAAGTTAGTCCTAGTACATGCAAATAAGCTTATGTAAATGAATTATTTTAGCAAAATCTCCCTGACGGCATCATTCAGTCTTTCCCACCCCGTAAATGATTCTGTCTGAGAACTCTGCTTCCCCAGGTCTGAGCCCTACTGAGCCCTACGGGCCTCTTCTGACTGCCTGTCTGTAGGGAGTGACTAAAGAAACAATCATCATGATGACTCATTGAGGACATGAAGTTCAGTAACTTCTGAGAGCACAGGATAAAATACAATCTATTACAGATAACAAGGATAACAGGACATTTTATAGAATTTTATGTGAAATTTACATTTTTTGAATTACATACTTTTAAGAAACAGTTTAATTAATTAATTAATTACTTTGAAATGTTTAGTGGTGTTTGGTAGTGTTTTAGTGCTGGTGTTAAGAAAATCAACAGACTACAATAGTCACTGGAAAGTTTTTCCTGCTTTTACCTTTGGTTGGCGAGGCTTAGAAGAACAGAGTTTGTTGACTAAGTACAGATTTGCTGTTAGAATTAGAAAATTCATCTGTGGTATGATCCATGCATGAATATTGTTTAGTGCCAGTTTAGCATTCTTTAAAATTGTCTGTTTGTGTAAGCATGCCTATTGTGTTCTTGCTCCTTTGAGAGAAAAATATACGAAATCATAAAAGAGAAAGAAAAATCATTGTGTCTAAAAAGAGAATGAGGAGCAGACACAGAATTCTGAGATATAAATTGCCCCCTTGACCCCCCCACCCCAGATTTCAGAGAGAAATCTGACATGTGAATTGTATGTTAAATAGGCTCTAGAGATAAGTTCTTAGTTTTCCACCATATTGTATACCTAACCTAGGGCCCAGATAGCAGAGATTTTCATTTATAAAAAAAAAAAAAAAAAAAAAAAAAAAAAAGTGCAGAAAAAAAGAGTTTGCATCACAAAATATGATAACAGTATAATCTGTGCTGTTATAGATTTTATAATTCCTTTTTATATAGGGGGAAATATTAAGGATGAAATATCTAAAAATCTGAGAGACCTAGAATTATCTGCCATTTAGCATTATTTTTATAACCAGAGCGCTGATAGCTTAATTGAGATTCCAGTGGTACAAAATTATTCTTTATAACTCCAGATCTGCATATTTTCTGCATTTTTATGGCAGAGTCCCAGAAGGAACATGATTTAACTAAACTAAAAATGGGTGGATTTAGCCAAGAAACACTTAGTCTTATGTTACCATCTGAACCAGGTGGATCCTGAGTCAAATTACTGAACATAAGTTATTCCATGTCCTTGCTAGAACAATCTGTACAGAAGTGTCTACAGACACATAGCCAAGGAGTTTGCTATTGACTATATGAGATTTTACAGTTTCTTCATTTAATATAAGAGTTCTAAGTGCAAAATTTAGCACATTATTTTATTTGTGATGATTCCAGGAGTACTTAGGGTTTTAACACCCAAAAGAACGGATCATAATTGTTGCCCTTATGCTGTAATTTTGAACTACTACTGGTGGTGTCCCCATGGCAAAATTTTCATTGGGGGAGCTGATGTGACCCACCTGAGTAAACCTGATCAGACCACACATATAATGCAGGCAAGGCACCCTGTCCAGGACAGACAATGATGCCATCCTAGAATAAGGTTCCTGCATCGAGGCCACCCAGGGCCTTGCAGTGTAATCCCATGCAGTAGTCTCCCTGTGGAAAGACTCTTAGTCTTATTGTGACTGTCCTTGCAGGGTGAGGGAAGAGTTCCTCAGTTATGGGATTGATGTGTCTGGAGCGTTCACGTATGCACTCCTTGATTTGCTGCTTTGATTTTCACAGAGAGCATGTTTCCCTCTGCCCTGTACTTCAGAACTCACCCTATGGTGTTGATAAATGAGCATCACAACTGGCCCCGCTCACTTCAGAGCTGATCACAGTATTTACCAATTAAGGTTGCCTACTGGAATTGTTACCCCTAAAATTGCGTATGTATTGACCATTCTGTGTTACTGTTTTCTAAGGTCCTGCATTTTTGTCATTCAGTCAAGTCAGGTAATCTAAGATGCTAAAGGAAATAAATAGCAGAATTCCTGGTGTCTTATGGATAATGAATACAAACTATAATATTAAGGGAATTGTTACACAAGTGGCACATAGGAATAACAAGATATATCAGATTACACAAATCCGGAAGGGGAGAAAATATTCCGTTTGATGCAGAGTTTGGAATATCAGCTCTGAGCCCTACAAGACCTTGTCTAGATTACTGCAACATTTTTGTTCCTTCGGCCAGTAGGAGGGAAAGGGCCTGCTGCCTTCCATCTGTAAAATCACATAGGTGCTGGTGGGGAAGAGAATTCCTTTTCCCTTTGTCCCATTGCAGACAAACTGCATCTGGAAAGATTGTCACCCAACATATCCAACTGATATATCACCTACTTGAAGCATTGACTTCTGCTGTAATTACACGTAAGGAAGCATCGTACTTCACAGACAAAAGTCCTTGGAGAATCTTCGGGAAAGAAGATTCTACCCAGCCTTAAACTTACACTTAGCTAGAATGTAAGTTGTGTAATGTTAAAAAAACATTTCCTTTAGACTTTGTTTTCTTCTTGTCTCTCTTGAATTCAATGAAACTTTTCCTATAGTGATCCTATTTCTTTTCATCTGACAATTTTACACTGAGTATTTTATGAGACCTAGAAGAGGAAAGGCCCCAAGAATGTCTTGAAAGCAAGCTATGCTATGCCAAAAAGAGAGACCTTGTGGTGAGGGAGTTTCTTGGTGATAGCTCTTCAACTCAGGACAACTATCATTTCAAATAGAGACTCGTTTCTGCTTTCATTGTAATATATCTCTGAAGAAAGTGCAGAAGGAGAAAAAAACTAAACAATGGGGATATAGTGAGAAAAAAAGTCATTTACTGTGATCACTTTTGAAGTTATTAGATTAATAAGTACAGCCTATTTAAATGACATTTCCCATCTTAGGAGGGTTATTGACATTTTGATATGAGACAGAGAGACCTTTAATGAGATCTCAATCAAAGGTAATATTTAGATAATGATACATGAATTCATAAATGCTAGTCAAATAAAAATGCTGTAGTCCGTTTTGGCCTTCACCTTATGGAAATCTGTACAGGTCATAAGATGAAAAAGCTTAGTGAGTGACGACTAATACTCTCTCACTTGACTGTCTAATTATGTCTGGCTAATTGTGTGTGATAATGTTTGAAGCTGAATCTTACAATGTAACTTAATCCATCACCCAGACAAAATGCATGAAAAAGGATATTGAAATCTTCTACTTTATTAAATGTGCGATCTCCTTGATGTTACGGTTTAGGGTGATCTCCTTTCCCATGCAAAAATTGATGTTGAAAAAAGCATGCAAAATGTACATAAACAGTGAAAATGTACAGACTAGTAGATGGTTTGGGGAAATGATGTGTTTTTAGCTGAAATTATAGTATCTTACACTTTATTGTGGCTACTGAGGACAAAAATTCAGAAAAATCGACAGAGTGCATGGGTTTTGTCCTTTCTTCACTTCTTGAAAAGAAAGGAGGGAAGACATATAAGACACTATTTAATCTCTAATATAAACTGGTAGATTCTCTCTCTGTTACTTAATTTATTTTTAAAGATAACGTGTGTTGCAGTATGAAAGCCGTGGTGTTGGTGGGGGGAAGGAGGTATCAGGTATCAAAGACTGTGTTAGCTATATGCCTGACTCTGACGATATCGGATTCACGAACAGTCTGCCAACCGTAGGTCTGATTGCCTTCCTAGGAGCGAATCGAGTTCCCAAATAGTGTGATCAACTATAAGCTCCACTTTGACAGTATTGGATTCACGAACAGTCTGCCAACCGTAGGTCCTGTTGCCTTCCTAGGAGCGAATCGAGTTCCCAAATAGCGTGATTAACTATAAGCTCGACTCTGGCAGTATCAGATTCACGAACAGTCTGTCAACTGTAGGTCCGATCACACCCTCAAACAGATAGTCGAGTTCACAGACAGCATGATTTATTCAAATGCAACATTTACAAAGCAGGTTTCAGATGCCAGTACAGGAAATTCTCTACTACAGTGTGGGGTTTTTAGCTAGCTCTGATGTACGAATGTGCAATCATCACTCACCCCAAAGATGGAGAGGGCTCTTCATCTCGAGTCTCCTCAAGCAGCGTCCCAACCCGAGGGGAGGAAAGGAGGTTCAGCCCGTCGACTGATCCAAAATTTATGATGGAGTCTTCCTTCCTCTCCTTTTCCTCCTTAGTTCACCTTTTATACTTTTCTTTACATTCAGGTGGAGCTTGAGTGACTATATTCATACTCAATATTGTTATTGATTGGTGCAACAGTTTCTCGCTGTCATTTAAAGGTACAGTCAATGGAAAATCTAGAGCACATGCTCAGTGTGGAGTGCTCGTACCTCGGAGGTGGTAACTTTGGGGATGGAGGTGTGTTTTGGCATTATAATGAGCTTATAATGAGCAAAGTTTGAGCAAATTTCATCCCAAAGGAGTGATTTGCCACCCTTGCTGGCTCAGCACCAGACATGTTATCGTGTATCTCCCATTGGGCAGCTACTGTGCAGCTAATCAGCTGCCTAGCACAGGGAGCACAACAGGGTTTGGCCGCGGTGCCTTCACTCCGCTCCATCCTCCGTTACTCCTCTCTGCAGCTGCTGGGAGGGCAGGTTGTGCTGCCTAGGGAACTGTAGAGGAGCAGAGTCCGGACCTACCAGCCATCCTGGAAGTGGTAACTGTGTGTCACCCCAAGCAAGCTCCTGCAATGCCCAAACTGCTGTTAGGCCCTAGTTTTTCTCTAAATTTCCCCTTTTCAAACAATTCTTCCACAAGTGTACCAGTGATAACGCACAAAATTAACACCCTCTATGATCTGACCCTGCGATAATATTGACGCCTCTGCGTCGAGTTATAAGCATTGACGTAGTACTGGCAGAGAGAGAAGATGGGTGTCACTCGCCTGCTAGTTTCTATAGGCTACAGACAATAGCCTTTACTGGTAATACTTTTCACCAAATTCCTGACTCAGAGCACTCCAAAAGGAGGCCAGAGTTAATATCTTTGTTTTATTAATAACAGAAGTGACTTTTCCAAGGCCATTCAGGAAGCCAGGGGTAGAACTGGAAGAGAATCAGATCTACTGCATTTCAGTCAGATTTTATCTGCGAGGGCACGCTGTCTCCAAAATATTTCTGTCTTAAGCTGTCAGATCCACTCCATGTGTATGGGAAAAAAAAAATATTTTCTTGGCATAATTTCTCCTTGCACATTTTACTTTTATACTGTTAAGTGCAAATAAAATAGTGGTGGTGTTCTTCTGTTCTATTTATAGTCAGCCTTTGATCATCTATAAGTTGTTAGGGCTATGAATTTTCCATACTGTGAGTGAAGATATATCATGTTGTCTGAGCATGAGTCCTGAATCAAAACAACTTTGTTCATATAATATTTTTTGTGTGTATATACCAGATCAGATCAGAAACAAGCTAATCTAATAATGAAGATGATAATTTTTTTCCGAAGGTCGGATGAGATTTTAAAATGAGGCTTACAATGGAATATAAGAGGGAATCTTGTCTACATCATATTAGTTTTAACTATATGGCATCTATATATTTATATACACACATATGCACGCACCCTTATAACAAAATATACAAATCATGTGGCTAATTAATTTAGTTCCTTCTAACTTTTATTCCCCAAGTGTACCTGCATTTTATAAGCTATTGCCAGTTTAAATAACTACCTCACCTTATTTCATTTTGTAACCCCAGAAGTAAGTACACTTCATGTCACTTGATTCAGAACTACATTCATGCTGCTAGTTATCCCTTAAAAATGGTTCTCATGAATAATGAAAATAAATCCCCTTTCTACTCCCATAGCAAGAGGTTATAAGTGCTACCACCTGGCATCTTAGCAAAAGATCATAATAAGCATGTTTTCTTACAATAGTTCATTGAGATGGTACATGGCAAGAATGAACAAATTTCCACTCTTGGAGCCAAATTAGAGGCTCAGTCTTTAGTCAGGCAAAGATCAATAGTAGCTTTGCCAAGGAAGAAATGGATGGTTGTGCTTAGAAGTATGATTTATAAAAGCCCTATTTTGTCTTTACAACTTCTATTCTTGTTTGTTCTGTAAGAAGGAGGTTAAAGCCAGACCTCTTCTTTTTCTTGCCTTTTATTCTGTCTTTTTTATTTTATTCATATATATACCTATCCTATTTTCATTTGTATTCAGTCCTTCACTTTTGTCCCCTCTTCTTAGTTCATTCATTTATCCTGTAATATCCATTTATTATTACCTCATCTTTACCATTCTCTCTTTTAAACTCTGTCACTTATCTGTCACTTTGGTGTGACGGGAATTGTTCCTGCTTAACAAAATCAGCTTCTAATTCCATTTTGCTAAGTAGGTTCAACTGCTTTGTTTGGACACTGAAGCAGTTTAAAAGTGGCTAAAACAGTTTTAGCTTAACCCAATTAAACTAAATCAATTTTGACCACTCTTTAACCACTTTAAAAGGAACCACACAAGCAAGTGCATCAATTTTGTCTAAATTAATTTAGATAAATCAGCACGTTTCACATCTGTAAACCCTTAATACCCCTTTTGCCATTCTTTCTCATCCAAACAACAGTCCAGTACATTTTCCTTCTGTTCCAGTACTCGTATCTTTTGACCAGACAGTTTCTGGGATACATCTGAAAATTGGTTCTGATATGGATAAATTCCTGCCAGTGTGTTTGGTTTGTTCCAAATGTGTCTGTATGATTTGTATTTAAATTTGCTATTAAATGAATTTCATTGCTATGCTATAAAATATTAGACACATTCGGTTAGAATTTAAAGGCACTTCTGTGGCTTTCCTAAGTCAGATGCTTAAATATCATATTAAACAAAGTAGATAATGCAGAAGAACTCTATTCATCTCGTTGAAAAACACCATGATTGACTCAATGCTGGGACATAAAATGTATTCCTTGAGTTTAAGTTCCCTGTCATTAATTACTGTAGACTTCAGTCTGTCATAAAAGTTAGCAGCACTTTTAAGATGCCAGTCTTCTCAAAGAATAAACTGCTTGATGTGTAGGAATGTTACCTGGACTGATATGAGGCTTTCCTCTCTTCTGCTTTCTTGAGTACGTAGCTATTTTCATCAGCTAATATTAATAAGATTATTGATGTTATTAATAGTAATATTAATTCTGTTGGTTTAAACACTGTCAGATACCTAGAAATGAAGCAATGTGTATTGTTGTGAGGAAGATTGCATACTCAGAAGGAAGAATTCTGAATTACTAATTGTTCATGTTCAGTAATCACTATGAGTTAGTGCTAGAAAGGCAAATATTACCCTTAATTTTATTTTTAAGGGAATATTTGTAAATTTAGAATGATCTGTGTGCAGTCCTGGTACATTTGTGCAGTTATAATAACTGCATTTCAAGAAAGGCTGCTGAAAGGTTCAAGAGAATTCAGAAAACAGTGCCAGGAATGATTCAGAAACCTTGAGACTTCAATCTACTTATTGATGAAACAGCTAAGAGACAACTAGATGAGTGTAAGTGTACCTCAATTGGGACAAAATATATGGTAGCCAGCTGGCCCTTAAGAGAGCAAAGATCCTGAAGAAGTAGACTGAAACTTGAGAAATCAACAGTGGACATAAATCATAGATATTTAAGAATGAAGGTAATTAATAATGAAGAGAATCTATACTTTCATCACTTTAAATTTCAACTCAAGATAGTACTGATAGTACAGTTTCCTAAATATGTAATATAGCTCATGATTGCACGATTTATTCAGGAAATGCAGTGTTGAATGTTATTTCCTGTTTATGCAGAAAATCATTATGAAGTGTTAGAGTCATTAATGTACTACTAAATCCATTTTTAGTGGGACCTTTTACGTCTAATTCAATTGTAAGAATTCCCTTTCCAGATGAATTTAAGAAAGGAAACAGCAGCATGTAGGTGTCCCATGGGATACTAGGGCAGCCGGAACTATCCCTGGCTATAACCTTCTGGAGTTAAGATTCTGGAGTTAACATAACATTCTGGCCCCCGGCTTCTCAGTTTAGCAGACTGCCTTCTCTCATGCACTGCTCCAGCATACATATTACACATGTAGGAAAAGGAATTCCAGGTAGTGTCCACATATCTATGCATATACAAAGGAAAGGAGGAGTTATCTTTTAAAAGAAATAGAGTTGAAAAATATTGGAGTAATTGCAACAGTAATAGTTAAGTATATCATATAATATATGGTAATATCTAATAATAGAATCATAGTGACCAGAAGATGTGTTAAGCAGCTTTTTCTACATACATAAAATCAATCTTTTTTTATCTGCAAAAAATCATCAGGGCAATTTGGTTTTTTAATGTAAAATCAAATATAAGAAAAACTAATATGGAAATTTCCCATTTCATACAAACCTAGAACATATAACAGTTTGGAACAGTTAAAAAGCAGGGTACTATTTGATTTAAATCCTATTATGTATTTCTAAATTAGGTAGTTCAGAATGTTCCCAAGGTTCCATTCTTAAAATGTCCTCCCTGATCACGTCATCACAGCTGATCTCTTCGGCCTTTTCTTCCTTTCCTGTTTGAAGTTTCAGAAACCTTTTGGAGCTGATATGTGCCGTGTGAAGCTTTATTTGAATTATTTAAAGGCTACTGAATTTAAAAGATCCAGTTGTGATATGGTAATATAGAAGAAGGGTTAATGGCAAAAATAATTTTTGAGTTAAGTCAAAAAGATTAAGTGAAAATACTGCAGAAAAAGAGCACGTACTTTTGTGAAATTCAGCTGTAAAGCATCATAGAATAATTATGAGGTCTTCCTCACCCTTGGCTCACTGCTTAAACTGTGTGAAGCTCTGTCATTTTGTGTATTATTTCTCTTTACCTCTATTTGAAGTTAAACAGCATGTATGGTATCTTTTCCTGTCAAGAAGAGTGACAGCTTCTATAATTCCCTTGTTTCACAGAGTATAAATATTCCAATGACTGTTTTGATGGCTACAGTCATTGAGTTTTAACATGTATATTTATTGATTGCCTTCTTCTGATAATTTATGGTCAGCTGCCAAGAAAAACTAAGCCTTGCGGTTAAAGACAGTTTTTAAGTTAGATTGAAAAAATAAGGCTTCTAAATGTAACACATGAGCAAAATAACACAGTTTTTTGCATTTAGTAATAGAATTGGATGGGGGTACTTTAAAATCCCCTTAGAGTGGCTTTTGGGAAGCTGCTGCATGCCATTTTTATAAAATTGGAAATTGCAAAAAAAGATGGAAACAGATATGAAAGTGTTGAAATCTCTAGTTTCAGGCTATATTAAATAGCTTGACTGGTTTGGTCAAGCTAGATCACAAAGTTGGCCTGATATCTGTCTTTAAAATATGTAGATATTTACTTCTTTGTGAGAGGAATGTAAATTTCCTCAAGATGGATATAAAATCTCCATTTTATGCTAACATTTAAGTACACACAAATATATAGCTAACAGTTAGCTAGTTAGAAACACTAAGCATACTTAGGATTCTATCTCTGGGAAAGTTTTATCATACTTCCATTCCTGATTTAGCTGACAGTAGTAGAAGCATGAATTGGTGGTGTTAATTGAACAGAGAGAGCTGTGTATAACAGATAAAAAGAACAGAGATCATACAGGTTGCCTGTTTCTCAAATGAATGCAAAACATATAGTAATGGCAATGAAAGAAAGAAAATTGTAGGCTGTATTTTCACTTGCAGTGAGGCTTCTTATAATGCACTCAGTGTATTAAGTTGTCCTTTGTCAATCCAAATTTAGTGAAATGTTTATAAGAGCTGTAGCCCTTTTATATTTAGTGCTGGGCCCAGAGCACTGCATACCCTTCTAGTATTCAGCAAATTTTATTTCAGGAGCGTTTGACTATCAAGGCAAAATCTTGTTAAGCGTAAAAGCCTATGATAAAATTGTATATTCGTTTGTCCTATTTCAGCATAGGGATCAAAGTTTGCCTTCTTATAGATAAATACATAAAATTATTATCTGACTTGCCAACGGCAGCATTATTATGCAATTCTTTTCTGCAGTGTGTGGGCTGAAAGAGTGAAATATTTTCAGCCTGTGGCCTGTCATATGGAGAGTCAATACATTCCTCTTCTGGAACATATTTCCTTTTAGGAAAGCTATCCTGTTGTTTTTTTCTTCTCTTCTCTCTTCTCTTCTCTTCTCTTCTCTTCTCTTCTCTTCTCTTCTCTTCTCTTCTCTTCTCTTCTCTTCTCTTCTCTTCTCTTCTCTTCTCTTCTCT